>VMDO01000671.1:32117-78790 GCA_007922755.1 Pedetes capensis | reverse complement strand
TGTGTTTGTGCCAACAGGTTTGGAAAACAGCTACTTGGCCAACTGACTGGAAGAGATCCATATTTGTGCCTATTTCCAAAAAAGGGGTCCAACTGAATATGCAAACTATCGGACAATATCATTAATATCACACACCAGCAAAATTCTACTAAATATCATTCAGAAGCGACTGCAGCAGTACATAGACAGGGAATTACTGGAAAAACAAGCGGGATTCAGAAGAGGGCAGGGAACCAGGGACATCATTGCTGATATCAGGTGGATATTAACTGAAAACAGAGAATATCAGAAAGATGTCTATCTATGTTTTATTGACTATGCAAAGGCATTTGATTGTGTGGATCATAACAAATTATGGATAACACTTCGGAAAATGGGAATACCAGAACACCTAATTGTGCTCATGAGAAATCTGTACATGAACCAGGAGGCAGTTGTTCGAATAGAATAAGGAAACATTGAGTGGTTTAAAGTTGAGAAAGGTGTGCGTCAGGGCTGTATACTTTCACCCTATCTCTTCAATTTATACGCTGAACAAATAATCCAAGAAGCTGGACTTTATGAAGAAGAATGTGGCATCAAGATTGGAGGAAGACTCATTAACAACCTGAGTTATGCAGATGACACAACTCTGCTTACTGAAAGTGAAGAGGATTTAAAACATTTACTGATGAAGATCAAAGATCATAGCCTTCAACATGGGTTATGATTAAACATCAGCAAAACAAAAATCCTTACAACTGGGTCAGCACTCAAGTTCACCATAAATGGAGAAAAGATTGAGGTTGTCCAAGATTTTGCTTTGTTTGGCTCTATAATCAACACCTATAGAAGCAGCAGTCAAGAAATCAAAAGACACATTTTCTAGGAAAAGCTGTGGCAAAAGATCTCTTTAGAGTATTGAAAAGCAAAGATGTCACATTGAAGACAAAGGTGCGTCTGACTCATGCCATGGTGTTTTCAGTCGCATCATATGGTTGTAAAAGCTGGACATTGAACAAGGGAGACAGAAAAAGAATTGATGCTTTTGAATCGTGGTATGGAGACATCTATTGAATATACCATGGACTGCCAAAAGAATCAACAAATCTGTCCTAAAAGAAGTGCAACCAGAGTGCTCCTTGGAAGCAAGAATGGCCAGACTGCGTCTTACATATTTCGGACATGTAGTCAGGAGAGATCAATCCCTGGAGAAGGACATCATGTTTGGGAGAGTGGCACGTCAATGCAAAAGAGGAAAACCCTCCACCAGATGGATTGACACAGTATCTGCAACAATGGGCTTAAACATAAATAAGATTGTTTGCCTGGCACAGAATCGGCAAGTGCTTTGATCTGCTGTACATAGGGTTGCTATGAGTCGGACTCTACTTGATGGTACCTAACAACTGCAACAGCAGGATATACTTAACTGTTCTTTTGTAGGTTTTTTGTGGATTCGTTTTTTGTGGGTTTTTGTTTTGGGGGATGTGTTGAGACACATTCTTACTCTGTAGCCCAGGCTACGGTTCAACTCTTGATCTTCCTGCCTCAGCCTCCAGAGTGCTGGGATTACAGGTATGTGCCATGGACTTAGGTATTCTTATTTAGTAAAAAAGTATTTTAGTAGATATTCTGAATTCAGAGTGTCTTCCACCTGAAAATCTTACTGCTATAAGAAGTTTAATAATAAAGTAGGGAAGGACAGTAGTCACAGGCTAAACGACTGCCAGTGGGAAAACAAAATCTGGAAATTATTTTGCTTGTTTTCAGTCACATTAATGCCACATTATTAGTTCTAGAACTAACATAGTATCTGAAGTAAACAAATGGATGGATGAATGAGGTACTAAGAGGAGGAATTTGAGTGATAGGATTTTGCATTCGCATGGAAATACCAATAGAGACTAATAGTAAATTGTTGCTTTAGAATATTGCCTACAGAGCCCAGTGTGATGGTGCAAGTCTGTAATCCCAGGGACTCAGGACATGGAGGCAGTAGAATCGCAAGTTCAAGACCAGAGGCAGGCTATGTAATTTAGTGAGACCCTATCTCAAAAAAAGTAAAAAAATGGGCTGAGGGTATAGCTCAGTGGTACAGCACTTGGAAAGCATGCAAGTGTGAGGCCCTGGGTTCAACCTCCAGTACTGGAAAAAAAAAAAAAAAAAAAGGAAAAGAAAAAAGAAACTTGCCTTATTGTCTTTTTTTTCCTATTATAGAACTAACTTGGAAACAAAATCTTTTAAAATACTTTTTCTATTTTATAAAATCATGATTACTTTGGCTCTAGATTTTAAGTTTTTGTTTTAAAATAGATTTTTAATGTGGAGAATGTTGATATGGGAGGAAGATGATTTACTGTCCCTTTCATGATCCTATATGTATGGGGGAAGAAAAATTTCTGTGCTATGCTTTTAGGGTCTGTGGCTGGACCTAAGAATTAAACCAAGATAAGACAGATTAAAAAGAGAAAAGCATTCAAGTTTTAATTTTTTAAGTTTATTTATTTTTTCTATACCCATGGGAGTCTTCATCAGAAAAATGGAGACCCAAAGAAGCAGTTACAGCTGAATTTTTATACACTGAATTGGATATAGAGTAATAAGTTATGAAAACATGATAAGACAAAAGGACTTTTCCTCAACTTTTTTTTGGGGGGGGGAACTAGGACGGTAAGGATTAGTTTAATAAAGTTTGTTAATACAGATATTTCTTGGCCTCAACCACCCATCCATCAGAAGTGGTAAGAATGTTATTTTCCTCCTGGTATTAGGGAGGTCATCTCTCAGAGGGTTTTTTTGTTTTGTGTGCTTTCCAGGAAAAAAGAGGAGAGGTTAAAGGGCTCCTCTTCTACCTGCTGTTTTTCTAATGTCTTTTGCTCAAAATAATCCTTACAACAAAGGGGCATGTTTAAGGGGCAAATTCTGCTATGCTTTATATGCTATTATCAGTTCATCATATGAGATAACTGATAACTATTACATTAATTCTAAAGCTATAATAGCAAATAGTCTATTTTGCAGCCTGGGTAGACATTGCTAATCAATCTTACCTCTTTCTCCTCTAAGCATGGACTCTCATTCTTAATATAGTAACAATTAGTATAGTAACAATTGATTCTTAATAAAAGCTAATAAGACTGATAATACAAATTGCTTGTGAAAAATCAATTTTATAGATA
Source organism: Pedetes capensis (assembly GCA_007922755.1). NCBI lineage: Eukaryota > Metazoa > Chordata > Mammalia > Rodentia > Pedetidae > Pedetes > Pedetes capensis. The sequence goes on along the minus strand of VMDO01000671.1, from coordinate 75,629 downwards.
CATACTGAGACCTTTTCATTTTTAGTGTTTCTTTTGCATAAAGAGGTTTGGACTAAAACATGGGAGCTGGGGATATATGAGAGATACAAAGGCCTTAGAGTAGTAACTGTTGGGAGGAAGAGGATGAGCCTTGGACAGATACTATATAGATGCCATCAACTGGGCTTGGTAAATGGTTTTATTAATAGGAATAATGTCAGACAGAAGGAATTGTTTCCCCATTGGACTGTGTATCTGTGAGAGAAATATGTTAAGAATGCCCAGCACATTGCCTCATCCATTGCTCATACTGAATATATATTTGGAAAATGAATGTTTCTGAGGTGAATAAATGATAGTACCATTAATAGAGATGGAGAACATAGGTGGAGAAGCTGATTTGCTGAAAGAAGTGGTGATGAAGTGAATTTGCTGATGGAGGAGGAGATGTCCCGAGAGCTTTCCTCCATGTAAAAGAAAGATTAGCAATGGGGAGAGGGGAGGGGGACTAATTGTAGCATGGGAGCGAATCTTTAGGGACAGTCACTGAAAGCATTGATACAGGCTAAATTTTATGAGAAGGAAGATATAAAAAGACAGAACTCCTTCATCCAAAACTCTGGAGAACATCTAGGCTGCAGAGAAGTGAAACAATGGATCCTTGGAGATAAAAAATGATGACAGCAGCTTTTTTGGCTTTCCAGAAGTAAGAAATGTATCTGTGAAGGGAAACTTAATTTCTGTAATTTCAGGTGTTAGTTCTTTCCTTGTTCCTGCTGTTGCTACTACCTCCATTGGATATGAAGTATTGAACTGAAACATGAGATCTCTTTTTAATTAGAATTGGACTTTTAGTATCATAAGTACATAGTATACAAGATATATTGCCCTTTGAATTCTGCCGTGTTTCTAGGTTACTACTTAGCTTTGAGAGTGAAAAAATTTTACTCATCAGTTAGGTCGTTTGAGTAAAGCATGCATTATTTTATTATTTACTATTATGGTTTGGATATAAAGCATCTCAACAAATGCTCATGTATTGAATGGTTGGTCCCCAGCTGATGGCACTATTTTAGGAGGTTCTGGAAACTTTAAAAGGTTGGACTTAGCTGGAGGAAGTAGGTCCCTGGAGGTGTGTCCTCGGGGACTGTATGTTGTCTCTGGTCTTTCCCTGGCTCTTTGCTTCCTGTTCACCAGGAGGTAAAGCATATCCTCAGCCATGCTCTCCTGCTGCCATGGGGCCAAGCAATCATCAACTGAACCCTCTAAAACTGTGAGCCAAAACAAATTTTCCTCCTCTAAGTTGTTTTCTCACATATTTTGGTCAGAGCTATGCAAAAGTAACTCATACATATACCAGTAAAAGATGAGGAAAAGAACAGAAATTTACTCTGAGATGTTTTTGACATTTTCGTTATTCATGTGTCAGCTTGAGATACTTGTCATGCCCATGGACCATTCGTCCTTTTATTTAAAATGCTTATATTACTGATTTACTGTGCATTTGGATTCTCTCTCTTGCTGAATAAGATGCTTCCTCTGTGTTTCTAAAACACATGTGCACCCAGTGCCCACCTTTATCAATATCACTAAACAGTTTCCCCACTAATGTATGAGCTCCTGGATAACACATTAGTTAGTTCCTATATGTATTTTACAAATATGCCAAACAGTGCAAGTAGCCTCTGAAAATACAGTTGTAATCAAAAGAAATATTCCTTACTCTTAGAAATTTCAACCTTGTGGAGGAAAGTGCTTTTAGTGTGTAACAGGTTTAATATTTTATTGCTACTGTATTGTTATTTGATCCTACCTATGACTAATTATGTAACAGTTGTGTGATATTATAGGCACTTTGGAGAAACTGTACACAGTGCTAAGAAATAGTTTATGGGATGGGCCTAGAGAAAGGGGTGCAGCTCAGTGGTAGAATGAGAGCTTACTATGTGTGAGGCCCTGGCTCCAACGCTCAGCATGGGGGGGAAGAACCCAAAGCAGGGAGCATAACCTAGCTTGGCAAGTCAGTGGAGTCATCTTTGAGAAAAAATTACATGTCTATAAATTTTTTTTTGAGTTTTTCAAGCAAAAACAGTGTCTTACATGTAATACATAAGGAATGTTCAGTGAGTAAGCTCTAGGTAGGTAATTTATAACAATCTTAGCACAAAGAATTATAAAGAATACATTCTCCTTCAATATTCTAGTTAGAAATGTTGAAATTATTCCTGTTTAAAAGTTTTCTTTAGTGAGATTTTACTGTTCTACTACTTGAGTATATATTATGTACAGTTTTTTTCCTTAGAATTAATAAATGTCAGACCTTTATAAACTCTTTCCTTCCCAATGAATAACGCACCAACCATTTCTCTTGAACACAACTTGGAAAACAGTGTTTTCATAAAAAAGCATGCCATTTTTTCATTCACATTTTCTTATGTTGAAAGTGAATTAGCTGCTCTACTTGTAGCTCATTGTGTTATCTATTTTTTCCTTCCCTGTAATAAATTGATTGCTAGTAAAGAAATGCTGAGATCTAGGCCAGTGAGCATCCAGCCCCTGTGAGCTGGCGGAGTTTATCAGAGAGATGGGATAACTGAGCACCAGGGCAGCAGCTCGGGAAATGGGGCATGTGATTGGAAGGAAACATGACCCTCACCCCTCTTCCAGAAGGCAGGAGAGGGCTTATGGAGAGAAAAAAAATATGATCTTATTTGATCTGTTAACCCCAGTTATAGAAAAATATATACATTATAAACCTTTACCCTAAATGTTAATCTTAGAAAAAATGGTGGGTTTTCATAGATGAAATAATTTCTATACTGATTACACTCTTATGGCCTGTTTTTTCATCTAAGAGTTTTTATAAGTTTTAGTATTTGATAAAATGACCTTTTCCTATTCTGTGAACTGAATGAAGGCCTTACAAGTAAACAAATGATCTGTGGTATATTGATGTGAGCCAACTGTATAAGGTAGCGGACAATAGAACTTCCATTATCCTTCCACCTTGCTGGATTTATGATGAGGAGCAGTACTGACAGAAGGAGCTAGAAACTGGGTACCAGTCAAGATCAGATTAGCTGTGTTACCCCAGGCCAGCCACTTACCCTCTCTAAGCCTTCATGGACATAAGAAGTGAATAAGGGTACCTACCTCAGACTCTGGACTATATTGTGTAAAATGTCGTCTATGCTCCAATGAGGTAAGGTGCTTTTGTTAAATGGTAAGATGCTGTGTGAAGGCAACATTATATTACTGTTGTTGTTGTTCTGTTGGCTTTTATGTTGTTTAACTTAGTAACTCTGGATTCTGGTGTATCTGTTATCAGTGTACTAGAAAATCTATATCGTAGCAGTGTATTTCTAGGACCTAGTTCCCAATTTAGCACCTTCTTTTCTCTGTTTAGACAAATAACTGCTATGTAATCTCTAAAAAAGTTTAGAATGCTATAGCCTCATATAGATTTCTAGGTGTATATTGATGCCATATTTAAGGTGAACTAAAATGAAAAGAACTAAGTTTGAGGATAGATTTTGGTGAGACACAGAACAAATATCCAAGATCAATACAGGTCCTTTGGTTAAGGTTCAGTTCAAATTTGACACACTTCTTTACAATAGTTTGATAATACTGAAGATTTTTGCATCTAGGAAAACTGGGAACTTTATTGTCAAAGAACAAAATATCAGTGAAATCTTGAATTCTGTTCTTTTTCTACAGTGCCTCCAAAGCCATTACATCTGCAGAATTCACCTTCGTCCAATATACACCAAACCCCCAGGCATAAAGCTTTACCTAGTGTAAAACCAAGGATGGAGGAAGTTAAACCTGCCTCTGCTTCTTGTGTCTCAAAAGAAAAACCCAGTAAGGTATCAGATCTCATCAGTCGCTTTGAAGGAGGCAGGTAAGCGTTAATTTATAGTTGGAAAAGACAGAGGTAGAAAGCTGATTTTTGAAAAGACAATAGAGTTATTGGTTTTCTAAATCAAAAACATAGTATCTTATTCCATTAGGTTTGGTAGGCCTTTAGCAAGTACATTTTAAAAATAAATTACTTAATCTTGCCCTAGTATGAACTGTCATTTATTATATATTGCCTATGTGTAGCACCCTAGGCCACCAGCATTTTAATAAAATTATGTGCTCTCTCATTTCCTGTGTCTGTGTGTATGCTGCTGACTGTGACCAATCTGCTGGTCACTGGATATCTGGCCTGGGAAGACCAAGAACATGAGTCTGTACTCTCGTGTCTTACTTGGTGTGTTTATGAATGTGACTCCTGCGGGTTTGTCTCTTCCTGGACCCTGCCCTTTTTCTGAGTGATTTTATTTAATGTGAGTCTTGTGTACCTATTTAGTCCTCTCCCCATAACCACCTCATGGTAAGTTTTACAAAGAGATATTATTACCAAAAGCAAAATTCATGCTGAATTTCCATTTTATACTTACAGAATTTTATATTCTTTAGTAGTTCTAAAGTGTTGGGGGGAAATGGCAGGTGAAAAATTGTATATTTCTTAAAGATAAACCCATATAAGTTGCTTTTGTAATTATAAGATCTTTGGTTTTTCTGACTGTTTTGCTAGAATTCCTGTCATTGACTTAAATAGAATTTTATTAAAAAATTATATAACTTCACTTTCATCCTTGAAGCCAAATATTTCTGTTCATTCCAGTGTCATGTTTGGAAATGACTTCCCACTAGATGAACTTTTCATCTCCAGGATTCATTATTATTTATGTAAAAAAAAATCATATCTAAGAAATACTTTTGGAATGTTCTGGAAACTGTGACCAAGCACAAAACTGCAGTGTCCCTCACTTAAAACATCCTCATAAGTTGGGCTAGATGGTGCACACCTGTAATCCTAGCACTCCAGAGGTAGAGGCAGGAGGATTGTGACTTTGAGGCCAGCATGGGCTCCATAGCAAGACTCTGTCTAAAATAAATAAATAATGTAAAATAAACATATAAAAATTATACTATGTTTACTAAAATGTAGCTACAGATTCTTAAGAAAAGTAATTTAGAAGCCTGTCTTCATTTTTTATATCTAATTGGTGTGGAAACCTCCATCATAAATCCTTAAAATTCAATACCTCCCCATCTGAAGTAGGATTTATAATACTTTCGCTATCTTAAGTTTTAGTAATCTTTATGTAAATGACTTAATTCCACTAAATTTTATTTTCTGATTCTGACAGCAAATTGGGCAATAGCAACAGAAAAGCGATCCTTTTTCTAGCAGCCATGCCCAGGGCCTGCATTATTTAAGGAGGGCTGGGGTCCTGACCCCTGTCATTAGTGCATGCCAGAGCTGCACACCTGGCTTTCTGAAGCCCTTAAGGGGTCAGTATTCCAAAGGCTGAGGCCTCTAATCCTTACCAACTTTATGACCTACTCTTTGCATTGTTTTGGATTCCTCTCCACGTAGAAACTGTACATAGTTTTTCCATTTAGTAATGTTAAGTATTCTAAGGAGAGATGTGCTTTGATTTATGACATTTTAAACAAGTTTGTTGTGAGTGTATATAGGGTGTAATAGAAGCACTTTGGCAAGTCTGATGAGGGGATATTACTTGTGGTGGAGTCTATTGCCAGTACAAATTGGCACTGAAAGTGTCTGAGTAGGTTCACTGCATTGGGTTTATAAGACTTTAGTGGGAAATTTGTATTTATATTGAATGATATCCGTGTGCCTGCAGGGTGGTTTTCAGTTTTAATCCCAGTTGTTACAGCCTAAATCTGCACTTTGTGGAGTAAAGGTAAATCACCAGGCTCAGATTTACTACAGGAGGTTGATGGGAAGCATGAGGATCTGTTAGAGTGGAGTCTGGTAAGGGTGGTCATAAAGGGCCATATTTCACCGCTGTTAAGACCTTGCCTAAGTGTCATTGTTTTGCTCTGGCAATAATCCAAGTAATATTTTATTAAGAAGAGTGCGTTGTTGTTGTTGTTGTTAGGTGCCATCGAGTCAGTATCCGACTCATAGCGAACCTCATAGGGTTTTCAATGGCTGACTGTTTCGGGATTGCCTTGGGAGTGATTGCCAGGCCCTTCTCCCATTTTTGCGGTGCTGGGAATTGAACTCGGGACCTCAGAGACTGCAGCGCAGTGCTCTACCCACTGAGCTAAATCCCAGCCCAAGAAGAGTGCATAAATATCTTTTTTTTTTTTTTTTTTTTTTTTTTTTTTTTTTTTTTTTTTTTTTTTTTTTTTTTTTTTTTTTTTTTACTGTGGCTTCCTTTTTCTTCCCTTCTCTTCCTCTTTCTACCAGACTAAGAGCAAGTAAGTGCTCTTTTTAACTTAGGGAGACTTTGGGACTTTAGAAATAAATTACATTTTCCTACAGACATGAACTTTTTTTTTTTTTCCTTCCTTCAAGGATCTTACAAGACCAATTCTTTCTCCCTATGGTTTGGCATCCACAAAGCAGCAGGAGTCTTCTAAGTACTGGTTCAGCTACCACTTTTACTAACCCTTCCCCCACCTATGCTTCCACCCCATCCCAATTATACCCTTGAGGTCATGTATTGCAGGAAATCTCCAGCTGTCATCCAAAGCAGTCCTTTTGAAAGTCCAGAGCATGTCTAAGTTTTGTTCAGAGGATCTGCTAAAGATTTCTCCACCAGGTTATCAGACACAGGTGTGGGTAGGAGAAGGAGGACAGTTTGATTCAAATGTCCAACAATGGCTAGAGAAATTATCTGGGCCAAGGGTATGTTCTAGAAGGCAAACTCCAGCAATTGAATGTGTCATGTTTGTTTATATAGACAACCTCTGTCTTTTTTTGTCACGTATGACATTGTCCCTACTAAATTTTTCCTTCCACGGCTGCTCTTCATTTTCCCCACTCCCTTTTCACTTTCTCTGAGGAAAGTCCTCAGTTTGATCTGACTTTAGAGACGATACCCAAGGGGATCAAGAGTGAAAACCAAGAGACTAGTTAGGAGGCCAGTGGGAAACAACTGCAGTGTGTATGTCGCTGCTGTCTGTTGTTGCTCCCTGTTTCTATTCTCCAGTCCAGGGTAGCAGAGAGGGAGTCCGGTGGGGTGGGGTAGGGTAGAGTGATCAGAGACGTCAACACAGAATCGATCACAGGACCCTGCTGTTCTCTGCCCCTCACCACCTTTGTCACTACTCTGCCATACTATGGAAGATAAACAGCCCTGGACTTTTGGGCTTTGTTCCCACCATTTTGTTTCCTCGCTTTTGAGATATTCTCTATGTAGCCCAGGCTACCTTTGAACTTGGAAGCCTCCTGCCTCCACTGCCCAAGTGCTAGGATTCGCAGGCATGTACCACCATGCCCTGCACTGTTCCATTTCATCTGTAGTTTATGCATTGCCCCTCACTTCATCCTAAGTTTTCTACTACATCATAACATGGGCTGAAGACCATGATGAGATTTAGAGTTGGACTTCATGGTTTAAACTCTGGCTCTGCCACTAGTTAATCATGTTTCATTGGCCGCATGATGTAATTTTCTAAGCCTAGGTTTGTCTGTGTAGGAGTCTCTGCTTTTGGATTTATTGACTCTTTGCTATTGGAGTTATGAAGATGAAATGCAATAACCAGTATAAAGGGCTTAGTATAGCTTGTGGCACTTAGTAAACACTTTGTAAATGGTACCTGGTATTATTATATTGTCACAATCTTCATCATTATCAAAGTTATTCATAGTCCATCAAATATTTATTAAGCACTTTGCATGCATTAAGCTTTGTGCTAAAGCAGAGAACAGGACCACACAATCTCTACATTTTAGTCTATTTTTATTTCTTCTTCTCCTTTAGATAACAGGAATCTCTCAGACTATATCCTAAAGTCTGGTGTCCACCACTCTGGAATCCTAGGTTAAAATGCTAAACAAATATTTCCTTAGGAACACTGGGAATAAGGTTCCATTACCTTGTTAGTACTATGAGGACTACGTATAATGTCACTAGGGACTTTAAAGAAGAATAAAATAAGACACAGAGCTAGTAATAGAGCTTGCTGTTTAGACAGACTAATCCAGAAGAGTCTCTTGAAAGGTACTATCTGAGCAGGAGCATGAGTGATGAGAAGGAATAAGCCACACCAGTGTTGTGGGGAGGATTGTTGTAGGCAGAGAACAGCACTGGCACTGACCCTAAGATGCACACGTTTGCTTACTGGGAATAGGGAACAACAAGGAGTATGGCAGGAGCACAGAGAGGGGAGGGCAGGATATTAAGAGGTGGGACCCCGAGGGCTGGAGTATGCCATCTTGTAGGTGTCATCAGGACGTCAATTTACCCTTAAGTGCAAGGAAGCCTTGACTTGTAGAGACTAGACTGGTGGGGATCAAGAATAGAAGCAACTCGGGTGCGGTGGCATATGACTGTCATCCCAGCTTTGGAGGTGGAGGCAGGAGGATCTAGAGTTCAAGGCCAGAGGCAGCCTGCGTAACATAGTGAGACGCTGTCTCAAAAGAAAAACTAGATAAAAACTAAAAAGGGGGTTGTGGGGCACCTCAGTGCTAGAACGCTTGTAAAGTATGTGTGAGGGCCTGGATTCAGCCCCCACCCAGTTCTGTCCCCCTCAAAAAACAAGCCCACCAGAGTTGAAACAGAGACCAATTAGGAGGCTACTGAGCATGGACAATAAGGTTTCTTGAGAATGTATACTACTTTCCAAACAAAAATAACTTTCTGGTTTATAACCAGTTCATATGCTGGCGGCTGCTGTGCTTTGTTTTGAAAATATGAAGGAAATATAAATCTTGGGAAATGATCATTTTACTAAATATGTCTTACATCCCGCTCTTTACTAAGTAAATAGCCCAAGTTCAAGCCCTACAGGTAAAGCTCAGACCATCAACTTTATTTAACTGCTTATTTAAATGTGGGTAGCATCTCAAGGATCCATGTTTCTAAAGTCGTCAGAGATAGGAAAAAAAAGTCCCTTTCAACTGGAATCAATTTGTCTTTATTCTAAAACTTTTCCCTGCCAGTATTTTCATGCTGCTTTTATATTTTATCTTTTAGTGCACTATCAAATTATAGCAACTTGAAGAAGGATTCTGCTGTGAACCTAAATGCTCCTCGAACCCCAGGACGGCATGGATTGACACCCACACCTCCACAGAAACTCCTGTCCCAGCACCTGCCACAGAAGCAGGGACATGATACAGACCAGACTCAGGGTGAACAGACTATTATGGCCAATGGTATAATGGCGGCACAAAACCAGATGGAATGTGAAGAGGATAAGGCGGCCACTCTTAGCCCAGATACTCCTATTCTGACTGCTGAACCCTTGCTTGATACACACTTAGTGAATGGAGAAAAGGATGAACCTGACATAGCTTCTGCATCACCCCCAGCCAGCAACCATAATGCAGATGCTGCTGACAGTAGCTGCAAGACTCCATGTACAGGCCAAGTGCTCTCCCTAAAAGGAGGAGGAGCAGAAACAGAAGACAAGGTACAAGAGAGGGAAGATGGAGAGAGCCCCGTGGAACTGGATCAGCTGGACCAGCACCAAGAGATGAAGGTGGAGTATAAGACTAGCTGTCAATAGGGGAAACATGGCTGAGGTGTCGCTGTTTCAAAGTTGGTTTCATAGACCCCGTGACATGAATGAGGCAGGTCCCCCACACCAGCAGCTAAGCCATTCTCAACCTCTTGGGAAGTCATAGGTGTTTGTCCTACTCTCTGAGGGGATATTTCACTTCTTCCTTGGGTGCAGTTTCTGTTGATCTCTTTGTTAGGATTTCAAGAGTCCATGTGGAGACTTTATGATATAGGAAAACCGCAACCATGGTGTGCTCTTATAGGAAGAAAATGTTCCTTCTTGCCCTAGATGGTGGTGCCACATCCTTGATACATAAGGACAAAGCAAGAGAAAATTGTATAATCTTTGTTTTGCACAAGCTTCTAATCTAATAAGAAAAAGTTGGAGGCCTGGAAGTTGAACTTGACAGTAGCTGATGATGCTTTTAAGGACATAAATATGGAAGTATTAACAAATTATTCAAAATATTTATAATTATTTCCAGGCTTCTTGATTTTTAAAGTTTTCTAGTATACAATTTTATAACACATGAGTTGATTTTGGAGTTAGGCCATTTAAAGATAGTCTTAGTGAAGCATTTGGTTTATAGAAGAAGAAACAGTGACAGGAAGTTTTGTGGTTTTTCCAAAGTCACCCTGCTATGTGAAGTTAATAAATAGCCCAGGCCCTTTGTGTTGTGATTCCCAGGCCAGTGTTGTATCTCTGGTGTAATAAGTCACAAACCTATATGGCAAAATGCAGGAAATGTCAATAACCACTGCAGCCACAGATGTTATACTAGGGAATAGTGGGACTGTAGTCAACTGAAAGTTCATCTCCCTCTGAAGAGGGAACTAGTTTGATGTACAACTGTGTGCAAAATCTCATCAAAGAGCTGATTTTGTGAAATAAATTCATAATTTATCTGTGCTCTGGTCAATGAAAGTTGAATTTACTTAAGATAGTAAATTCTGTGAGGTATATTTTACCTCACTTAAAAAGAAGATCTTAAAAAAGGAAAAGTAGGCAAATGATAGAGGTCAATGGCCCAGCCTAACCAGGAAATCTTGGTATTACTTCTGGTTTGTTCATGAACTAGCAGAAATTCTTGTGTGGTTCTAATAATAAAGCCATTTTTAATTTTGTTTTTTATTTATGTCCATATAGTACTTTGGGAATATTAATAACTGGTATTTATATAGTACTAGGGATTTCTTAGATCAAAAGTGCAATGTAAATATTATGGTTATATTTTCCTAGAATTAGAAGGCTGTGCACATCTCTGAAGAAAAAAAACTTCCATTGTTAATCTCTCTTATTGATTATATTAATAATTACATAGGAGAGTTGAGAATTGAAAAAATTAACAATTACAGGAAAATTTGTAAATACGAAATCCAAGTCTCAAATCTACTTAGGATACTTTATGGTTCTGTGCCTTAACTGACATTGGCATAGGTAGAAAATCAAAAGGACTGATTCTAAAATATTAGAGTAAACCTGATTGGTGGTTGTATTCAGAATTTAAACTGATGTGAAATCAACTAAGATTATAATTTTAAAATAATTTTAAATTTATAAAATTAGATAATTTTCACTGACCCTAGGGGGAAAAAAACCAAATATGCAAAGAGCAAATGGCTTATTTGTTCCAGCTAGTGATTTTAAAATGTTAAAATACTAAGTCTCAAGCAGGGAAAGTTTAAATAAGGAAGTGGGTGGGAGAAAGTGACTCATACTTGGTAACATTATCTGAAGCAGCAAAGAAACAGGACATTGCAAAGTGAGCCTTTTTATATCTCGATATCGTGGTAGATTTTAGTGTCTTTGTGCTTGAGCCATGGTGAAAGGAAGAGACGATTAGAACCAAGGAAACCTTTCACAGTTGGGATGATGCCCCCAGCAAGTATCTGTAAAACAGTAAGAGCTGTTCTTCTTATGGGAAATATTTTAATTGATGATGATGCCTGTGATTACTGGATAGTACATTATTCTATTTCATGTTGCATATTATTGTGCACACATGATCGTAGATGAGTCTTACTTGGTTTGGGAGAGATTTAATAGTATTGTCTTATTAAACTAGTAAAACAGAGTAATACAGCTGGCCCTTCTCCTAATTGGACTTTTAAGTAGTGGATGGCACATGCTGTATGTGGGAAGAAACAGGAAATTTTCTCTGCATAGCTGGTGATCCAAAGAGCACATTTCTCCCCTCTAAACTATAGGATTTGATATCTATGTGGTTACAATATGTTCTCCTCTGCGCTCTGAGATTTGCTGTATTGCCTTTGCATGCAAAATGCAAACATAAATGTTAATACTGTTAGAATGGTATATTTTGTTAAGCATATTTTACTATAGTTAAAAAGAAAATCTTTTTACATAAAATGCTTAATAGCATATCAGAGACCAACATACTGGGACCATGAAATCTTGATGCTCATTTGGCTTAGGAACTAGCAGTATGACCTTGAAAAGGTCAATAAAATTCTTCATGTGTTTAAAAGATACAAACTGTGTATGATCTCAAGACCCTTCTCGGTGATAATATAATAATTCTATGTGGTTATATGAGATGTATTCCCTTGCTAGTATAACTCTCCAGATTGTCAGCTGCTTCTTGAACTTTCTAACAGAACTTTTAAGACATAATGGAATATTTTGAGTTTCATTATGAAGACAAAATTACTTCTGTCTTTAAAAAACTGGGTAGAGAGATTTACATCAGAACAGTCTTAAACAAGTGCCATTTAAACCAGCTTTGAACTTAATGAACATTTTCCAAATGCCCACCAGGAGTGGGAAAATGAGAGAATGGAAAGTAGAATTACAGGTAGTTCAGGAAAATAAATGCACATTAAAATACACTGTGAACCATCATTATAAATAATTGAGAACTGACTTGAAAACAGTCTCAGGTTGTGGAATGCTTCACTGATTTTTTTTTCTGTGATATTTTGAACAAATATTGCTTTAATTGACAAGGATAGAACACTTTTTTTTACCATGTAAAATCTGGAGAATACCTAACTCACTGAATCTATGGACTTTACCATACTCTAGCAAAGCTACATTTTTCTAGTGATTAAACTTTCTGAAGCACTAGTGTCTAGAATATAACCAGACACCTAAGTATTAATGTAATTTTTTTTTTAAACCTCAGAACTAAGAGAAAATCATGAGCACTTTGTGATACTTCAGCTGTCATCCGTCAGGTCTTACATCTTTAAATTAAGTTTAATCGTATATTATAGCAGATTAAAAGATTGAAACATGCTAAAGGGGAGATGTTATAAGAAAACACATTCAAACCCGTAAGTTACAGGAAGGAAAGAGCAAAGGAAGATTGCAGTTGCATATGCAACTGTGTGCCCACACAGGCCTGTGCTTTCCAGGACATCATGGGGCAGCATCGTTTTAATTTCTGTCTGGTGTGATGAATTTGGGTTATCATAAATGATTTAAACTGCATGAAGCAATACTCTATCATGAGACTCAGTTAAATTTTTCAGTACATTTAAGAAATGAATTTTATTAAAAATGGCTACACTTTCTCAAATTTATATACTTCATTGCATAAGCCCTGTTGTTGTTAGGTGCCCTTGAGTCAGTGTTCACTTCATAGTGACCATATGTACAACAGGCAAAACAGTATTGTTAGTGCTTCTTTGCTATTCATAGGGTTTTCAATGGCTGATTATTTTTTAGGGGAGTGGGTTGCGGGTTCCGCTCCCTAGCCTACAGCACCTGGTGTTCCCAGGCAGTCTCCTATTCAAGTAGTAACCAGGCCCAACCCTGCTTACCTTTCAAGATCTGATGGGATTGAATGCCATAGTGGTAAGGCTGCAGGCACACAGCCTTTGTTGTCTAGAAATCCACTAATATGTGAAATGCTCTACTGATAATGCCATATAAATGAAGACCTATCTTTACAGTTTCATAAGCCCTTTGACATCCAGGATATATATTCATGGGTTACAGTTGAAGGTTTCTCACACATTCAAAATGTTTCTTTCCTCTGTATAAATTTATATCTTTTATAACTTCTATATTTTAGATTTATATTTGTCTTTATTAGCAAGTCAAACTTAAATGCAGTTTTGTACTTAAGGCTAAAATTTACATAAATACTAAATCTCTTATTGCCAACATAAGCTCAAATTAACAATGTATAAAAACTCTAGTAACATTATCAAGAGTATAAGAGAGCCAGATAAAGATTATTCCTTCATCTGACCAAAAGTAACAATAATAAAAGTGGATAAAGAAAGTTGTAGTTATAAAGCTGGGCATGGTGGCACATGCCTGTAATCCCAGCATCCAAGAGGTTGAGGCAGGGGGATTGACACAAGTTTGAAGCCAACCTGGTCTACCAAAAAAAAAAAAAAAAAAAAAAAATTCACAAAGTAGAGACTCATAGAAACATATTATTTAAAACAAAAACTTAAGTGTTTATTTCCTGGTCAATAACAGTTTTAATTTTACTTATTATATTTATATAAGCCTTAAAAGTTTATAACTGTTAAACTTACTAGAATTAGAATTAACAGGCTAGGGATATAGTTCAGAACACTGAGTACTTGCTTAATAAAAAAGGAATAAGCCAGGCATGGTGGCTCACACTTGTAATCCCAGTGACTCAGGAGGCAGAGCCAGGAGGATCGCAAATTGGAGACCAGAGGCAGCCTGTGAAAAAAAAAAAGAAAAAAGAAAAATGGGCTGAGGGCACAGCCCAGTGGCAGAGTATTTGTAAAGCATGTGCAAGGCCTTGGGTTCAACCCACAAATACTACCAAAAAAAAAGATGATAATCATATCATAGGGAAAAACAGTGCTAAAATCCAAGTTAACTTGAGTTTCCTTTTTTTTCCTTCCATTTCTGCTAAGTTTAATCATAATTCTTTTTTTTTTTTTTGCGATGCTGGGGGTTGAACCAAGGGCCTCGTGCCTGCATGCTTTGCAAGTGCTGGGCCACTGAGCTGCATCCTCAGCCCATTTTTTTACTTTTTGAGACAGAGTCTTGCTAAATTACACAGACTGCCTCTGGTCTTGAACTTGCAATCCTCCTGCCTCTGCCTTCTGAGCCTCTGGGATTACAGGCATGCACCACTGCGCCTAGCTTAATCACAATTGTTAAAATCATTGATTAATTTGGAAACACAGATGAATCACTTATGCTCAAAGAATGCTAATTGACGGGCAGGCTGCTGAGAAGCAGTTGAAGTAGACTTGAGGAAAGGGTGGGAGATTGCTGGAAGGTTAAGGATTAACTGGGAGGGATAAATGGAAGCATGAGCAAGGAACAGAGGCAAGAATTAGATGCAGTATTTGAGAGAATGCTTTTGGCCTCATGAGAAGGAGCAGGGATTTGAACTCGTTTTTAATTCCAGTTAAGTTGGCCTCAACATGATGCCAGAAAGGCTACAGATGTGATGGAATCGGATGTCACAGTGGTACCAGTATAGGAGTAGAAGGCTAAGCTTACTTATTTTTTTAAGATGGGTTCTCACTATGTTGCCAGGCAGGTATTAACTCCTGAACTCAAAATAATCCTCCTACATCATCATCCTCATTACCTGGGATTGCAGGCATGTACCACTATGCCCAGCTGAGGGTAATGCTTGTAAAGATAGCTAAAGACAAATTGTAGTGGGCTTGCATGACAATTACATTATATTTTAACCAGACATGATGGCACACACCTGTAATCTCAGCAATTTGGGAAGATGAAGCAGGAGGATCACGAATTCAAGACCAGAGGCAACCTGCACAGTTTAGCAAGACGCTGTCTCAAAATTTTAAAAAGTGAGCTTGGGATATAGCACAGTGGTAGTGTAAGGCCCTGGGTTCAATCCCCAGTACTGAAAAATTAGTTAATTAAAAAAACAGAAAAGTCTGCAGCCATAGCACGCTGGCATCAGATCCCACCTTATCTCACAAGCTAAGCAAGGTTGGCTTGGCTAGTCCTTGGATGGGAGACTGCCTAGGAATACCAGGTGCTGCACGGTAGGGATAGGGACCTGGCAGCCCACTCTCAAAACAATCAGCCATTGAAAACCTTATGAATATCAGAGAAGCTCTGACAATAGTGCCAGGCATGGCACAATGTCGAGGAGTGTTTTATTCTGTTGTATATAGGGTTACTGTGAGTTGGACCTGACTTGACAGCACCTGACAAAAATAAAATAAAAAAAAAAAGAAAAGGAGTTAAATTTTGCCAGATTCGGTGGCACAAGCCTATAATCCCAGCAGTTGGGAGGTAGAGGCAGGAGGATCATGAGTTTGAGGCCAGCCTGAGCTACATAGTGAGACTCTGTCTAAATAAATAAATAGTTATTATAGTTTTATCCTGAAAACAAGGCTTAAAAAAAAAACTGACTAAAAAGTCAGTAATTATCATTGAAAAATAAGAAAATGTAACAAAGCGTAGAAACTATAAAAACCATTCATAATCCCAATACTCAAAGATAATATCTTAGACCATTAACATTCCAGTTTGATTTTCTGAGCTAATGTTTGAAAAAACATACTCAGTAGCATAACATATATTCACTGTGTATCCTGTTTTGTTGGATTAAACATAGGTATTTTCCCACATTAATTCAAACTTTCCATAAACCTAATATGCTATCTGACTGCAGAGACACTTAATTGCAGCATGGAAGTAACAGTGATGACACATCTGTGGGTTTTAGAAAAATGAGTCAGACAAAATGTAAAGCAGATGGAGCAGGGTACATAGGAAGCAACTGCACTAGTCCAGGTATAAGGTGCACGTGGGTCGATGAGGCAGAGGATTACAGACAAAGAAAGATTCCTGCGGACTCTGGGACTTGGGTGTAAGGTATAAGTCAAGTTTAACTCTTAGATTGGATGAATTGGCAGATGGTGTACTGAACTACAAAAGGATGGAAGGAGAAACATATTTGGGGGCAAGAAAGTAGATGTTGACATACTGAATTCATGGGACTTCTGGGAAGTTCAGGTGAAGATATGTACTACAAAGCTGGAATATTCCGGAAATAAAGCTTATTGGTTAAACATGCAGGCTTTGGAGTTTAAAATCTCTCCTCTGTCACTTTCCAGCTAGGCACCTGAGACATAGCATAGTAACATAACTCTCCAGGCCACGGTTTCCTAATGTGTTAATGAAATAATCAGATGGCAGACACGAAGGGAAGTAATGGTGTTGGGGATGAGAGGAGGGAGATGAGTTGCTAATTAGGTTAGCTTTGCATGACTGAGTTAGTAGCACCTGCAAGATGTTCATTTGGAGATATTTATTAAGCATGTGGAAATATGGGCCTGGAGCCCAGGAAGGAGGATAAGAAGAAGGCAAGAGGATGTGCATATTGGTGTGAATAAAATTACTAAAGTGGAATGCGTAGGAATAAGAAGTAGGTGTGGAGCATACAAATATAATGGAAAAGGGAATATAAAGAATCATCCAAAAGGGAAAAGGAGAGCAGTATTCCCAAACTACAAGGCTTGCAGGGAGCAGTGAGTGCAGGCATATTGATGAACTTTAAGGAAAGAAGCATG
Source organism: Pedetes capensis (assembly GCA_007922755.1). Taxonomy (NCBI): domain Eukaryota; kingdom Metazoa; phylum Chordata; class Mammalia; order Rodentia; family Pedetidae; genus Pedetes; species Pedetes capensis. The sequence goes on along the minus strand of VMDO01000671.1, from coordinate 58,587 downwards.
GTCAGCATATAGAATTGAAACTAGGAGGTCACCTAGAGACTAGGCCTTTAGTGGGACGTCATAGCTAACTAGCTCAGTGAACTTGGGTAATTGAATTAAACTGAGTGCATTTATGTTGCATATATACTATGGTCAGGGTACTACAATGATTACAAACAGGAGGCATAGAGTTGTAGTGGAGGTTTAGATTTACAAGTGACCATTACTTGTGATATCATGAGGTAAAGGGGAAAGATGAACTCAAAGCCAAGGTTTAGAATGTTGTTGTTGTCGTTAGGTGCCGTCGAGTTGGTATCCGACTCATAGCGACCCTCTGTATAACAGGGGAAACACTATTGTCAGTGCTTCTCTGCTGTTCATAGGGTTTTCAATGGCAGATTGAATTTTGGGAGGGGGTTGCCAGGTCCTTCTCCCAAGCCTGCAGCTTCTGGTGTTCCCAGGCGGTCTCCCATCCAGGTACTAACCAGGCCCAACCCTGCTTAGCTTCCGAGATCTGACAGGATCGGATGCCACAGGGCTACAGCTGCAGGCCTAGGTTTAGAATATATACTTCTAAAAGAAGTCAGGGGTGACTTGAGATACTGAGGGGCTGCACATAGAGGTGGCTGTAAGTTTGGGGCTTGATGTATTGAGAAGTGTCCAGTAGACACTAGTGGGACATTCTTGTGGGGTGGAGCATAGAGCTGGGGGATAGTGGGGAAAGTGGTTAACTATATATTGTGAGAACTTGTCACCATGACTCTGAGGGCCTCAGCCAAAGCTAACCAGGGCCAGTCAGCAGTCTCTCTTCCCTGCTGAATAGCCTGGAAGTCAAGAAAGCCAAAGGAGACCCAGAGTAGGAGTTAGCTAGGATCAGCAAGTCAGTGGTGCCAGGAGAACTGGGGATAACAGAGACAGGGGTGGGTTTAAAAGAGTGTTGAAATGAAGCAGAATTCAGAAAGATCTGGTGTGTGGAGGTTACAATTTGCAGAAAAACCCGGTTTAGTGTGGCTATGAGAGAAATGGAAAGGGAAGCTCTTAAAAACCAGAGCAGTTATATGTGGCTTTAAAAACAGAAAAGGAAGTTGGGCATGATGGCACATGCCTGTAATCTTAGCACTCAGGAGGTTGAGGCAGGAGGATCAGGTGTTCAAGGCTAGCCTACGCTACATAGCGAGACCCTGTCTCCAAAAACAGAACAGACAGACAGAAGACATAAAAGGGAGCCATGTACCATGACCTGATGGTCAGGAACACAGACTCAAGAGGCAAGCACTAGATTTCAATACCAGCTAAGCCACTTACCAGCTCTGTAACCTTGAGCAGGTTATGTAAATCTCTCTGTGCCTCATCTGTAAAAGGAGATTATATAGCTTCCTGATAAGTTTGTTGTGAGGCATAGATAATTTAACACCAGTAGAGTATTTAGAACAGTGCCCTGGTGCATTCTAAGAGCTGTGTATTAAATACTCACAAGGTCTTATTTTTTCACTTCTAAGTCAAGATGAATAGACTCAAAACTTGAGATGTCATGTTGTTGTTGTTAGGTGCCATCGAGTTGGTATCGGACTCATAGCGACCCTCATAGGGTTTTCAATGGCTGATTGCTTCGGGATTGCCTTGGGAGTGGATTACCAGGTCCTTCTCCCATTTTTTTGCGGTGCTGGGAATTGAACTCAGGACCTCAGAGACTGCAGTGCAGCGCTCTACCAGCTGAGCTAAATCCCAGCCCGAGATGTCATGTAGTAGATCTAAAATTCAATATATTCTCCCTAGTGAATATCCCAGCACCTGTCTGTTTTGTTTAAAACTGAGGCTCTCCATCTGTGGGATGCACAGGGATAAGTACTATGAATCAGGCATATTATAAAGATTATATAATACATGTGGAACACCTAGAATCATGTATATAATAGTAATAGTGGGATTGGCACTGTCTCTCATTTGCTCATCAGTTTAGTGAGGAAGAATTTATAGAATTTTGAAATATTATAGAATGAAAGTGTCCAACACAAGTTAGATTTTAAGATGCTTTTTTAGCTAAGCCCATTATATGACATTTAGATATTTTCACCAGAGCCATATTGTATCCTTTGCATTCTGGCAAGGCATTTAAAATGACATGTAAAATTTGAGGGATCTCATGAATTGTGATATAAAAACAAATGTTTTTTCCCTAACTTATTCAAGTTTTTATGGGAGCACTGAGAAACATGTATGAACACAGAAAGCCACATCATCCTTTGTCATGGAATTAACTGACAGTAGATTTGGGTAGAAACTACCCAGAACACAGAACCATTTTATTTGGTCCTATAAAAACCTGTTAATTTACATAGATCATTTATATACATATACCTTAAACATAACCCCTAATAAATATATGGGAAAAAGTGTAAGAACTTTTAGAAGTTCTGAGTAAATATTTTTAGGGAAAGAAAATCTTCCTGCTTAAAATGAAATTACATTAGCCCACATGTATTGAAGAGTTATGGAGCATATCAATAGCTGATTCATTTTAGAATAATTATTTTGCCGTTAAAGGATCCTTTAGGAAGCTATAATTGCTCATTAGCTTTATGTCTTCTCCCCTGCCTGGTAGTTTTGAGGCATATGGCAGGATGGATGGCCCTAGGATTGTAAAGAATGAATTGCTGGCTCCATACAAGCATTTTCTGCCTACCCAGTTAATGAACTCTGTGAGCTGCAGCGGGGGCTCTTTGTCCTGCCTTCTGCCATATAGGGAGAGTCATGCCAGAAGGTCTGAAAAGAGCTGCAGGAGCTGGTGACATCTGCAAATGAGGAGGCAGGACTGGTACTGAAGTACATTCATGAGTCAGTGGGCACAGTGACTAACCATCAGGCCAAACCTACCCCTAGGGAGAGAGGAGCAGGCCCTTCTAAAGGGTGCTGCAGGTGCAAAGGCACCACGAAGTAGCCAAGATGGTACATTAAGTAGAAAGAGAAAGGTAATTGTATATTCTCTTATTGTAAGAGGAGTGTGCCTTTTTTTATTCTGGTAGTTTAGATAGAATGTATTATTGTTTTGAGGTAATACTCTGGGAATCAGCTTTTAATATATAAGTATAATAACATATACTTACAAATTAAAAAAAAAAAAGAATCCCTTTAAAGAGAGCTACCAAGAGTAAGATGCTTCTTAATATCATTTATTAAAAATTATAAATTAGTTATAAATTATTTTTAAATGTTGTTTATTTGTTAGACTTCATTAGAAAAAAATAAGACTATTTATTAAATCAATAATATATAAAATTACCATTTCCCAAAGGATCACAAGAATAAATCATATCTTAGTAAAGAGCTAAGGACAAAGTAGAAGTTACATGAGGTGTAATCCAAAGAGACACTGAATGTTTAAATTTTAAAAAAACTTATTATAGTAAAAGACATATTGCCATTAATTCCCCTCAAAACACTCCCCCAGGCTTTGAACATTCTTGACCTACTATTCTTGTCACGTAGTGAATCCACTCTGAAAGTCCTGTTTTGTGAGTGTCTTTAGTTACACTGTTGTGGCCACCTCAATGTCCTGAATTGATTCAAAATGTTTACCTTTCATGGTCATTTTGACTTCAGCTAACAGCCAGAAGTCGCACTGTCAGACCCTGTGAATAAGGTGCATGAGGACATACTGTAATGTTTTCATTTGCTAGAAATTGTTGTGCCAGAAGTGACATGTGACACAGCGTTGTCATGATAGAGGATGAAACTAAAGAGAGAAGACGTCTAGAACTGCTTCAGAAAGTGGCAAGAATGGTGGGATAAGTGTGTTCTAAGCCAGGAGATGGGGGAATGTGCGTATTTCAAGGGGGATTAATGGCAATGTGTCTTTCACTGTAATTTTTAAAATTTAAACATTCATCATATTTTTAATTATACCTTGTATAATTTTGAAATGGCAAATATGAAGAAACAGTATTTACTTATTTAACTTTCGTATTTTAACAAATATCAGGTTAAAGTCCTAGAGTCCCAGAAATTTTTAAATTCTTCAGGGTTGGAGGTGTGACTTAGTGGTACAGCACTTGCCTAGCATGTGTGGGAGTTCAATCCCAGGACACCAATAAGCAAGTAAACAAAAATAAACTACCTAATAGAGCCTGATGATATAGAAGAAAAAAGTAACTCAAACTCAGTTTCTTTTGTACACTCACAACACAGATCACTTCTATGATCCCAAAGTGTGAAAAGATTCCTCCCCAGCAGTAAGTGAGTAATCACCTCTGTAGTAGTGCCACCAGCTGGGTGTCCATGGATTTCTGTTCTGACATTATTTACCTAGAAATACTTCCTTCGGGTGAGGTCTCAGTTGCACCACTGAGTCTAACCAACGAACCATAAATCAAGGTTTCCACAATCCCCTCCTCAGGTTTGATGAATTTACTTGAACAGCTCACAGAACTCAGGGAAATACTTCTTTTTACTAGGTTTTGTTTTCTTGGTTTTTTTTTTTTTTTTTTTGGTTGTTGTTGTTTGTTTGTTTTTTGGTACTGAGCATTGAACTCAGGGCCTTGCACTTGCATGCTTTGCAAGTGCTGTACCACTGAGCTGCAACCCCAGCCCATTTTTTTACTTTTTTGAGTCAGGATTTTGCTAAATTACACAGACTGCTCTGGTCTCGAGCTTGTGATCCCCCTGCCTCCACCTCCCAGTCAATGAGATTACCGGTATGAGCCACCGCGCCCGGCATGTTTACTAGTTTATTGTAAGGACGGTTAGAGAGCATACAGATGAAGAGATTTGTAGAGCAGGGTATAGCAGAAGAGGCATGCAGCTTCCCTGCCCGCTCTGAAACTTCCAGAAACCTCCATGTGTTCCACCAAACAAGCTGTCCAAACCCTGTTCAGTTGGTTTTTATGGAGGCGTCATGGAGTAGGCATGATTGCCAATGGGCTGGGCTGGGAAACCCAGTGAAGCCTGCCTATCCAGATTCTTGTTGGCCTCTCTGTCAGCATCTCTTCCTCTAGGGCATGGACCCTACAGGGCCCCTCCTGAATGAGGAGGATCTTATGACCTACTATTGGACAAGGATCAGTCAGAATTTCTTTATAGCCAGCTCCAGGACAGAAAAGTGGAGGAAAATTAGTGTTGCTATGATCTGCCTTGGGGAAGAGAAATTCTAATTTCTGTAGTTGGCCTTAAAGAGGGAGTCATAAGCTAGCAACTGTGGCACAAACCAATGTGAATATACGATAGTATCACAGAGGCCTATCCATGTGGATAATTATACTTCTCCATAAATGTATTCATAGATGAGTCTCAGTAAATAATTTTTTAAAGTTGGAGGCCATTAAATAATAAGTGAAAATGCCCAGTAGGTACCACTTTTTAGGTAGATTTTATAAACAGATAGCTTGTATTTTGTCAGTTTGCCTCCTTTAGGCACACATCACAGTTTTATTTTTTGTTGTAAAGGTAGGTGAGAGAAACTATAATACTGAATAGTTACTATAAATCATGAACTTTTCCGTTATAATTGGAATTTGATACGGTCACCTTGTAGCTGTGTGATCTTGGGCAAGTTACCCAGCCTCCTCAGCTCAAGAATTTGTTTTGTTGTGTGTATGTTACCTGTATAATAGAGATAAAAAAATGGTACCTATTTTATAGTTATAAAGATTAGTCACATTATGTAAAATGCTTATAAGTGTCTGGCACATAATAATCAGTGTTAGTTGTTCTTATTATGGTGATATTATATTGTTTTAATTAACCTAAAGCAAAGCTCCATGAGTCTTTGATTTCCTTGTCCCTACCACCAAACCCCTAGTAACTTTTCTGCCAACACTTATGTTATGTGAGTGATTAAACTATATGTCAGCAAGCTTACTTTTGCTTATCTTTGTGTTAGCTTTGGCAAGGTCAGAGACCTAATGTGTAGAAGACCATCTGTGTGGAATGATCAAAGCTTTGCTAATAACTGCTGTCATCCCCCTTGGATTCTGCAAAATATGACCACATATCCACAATTTGCCAAGTTCAGCTAACGTATGCTTTGCAGTCAGCAAAAGATTGTTTCTTAGAAACTTTCTAGTAAGATCCTATAGAGTCATGGAAGACCTCAGAATGGCTTCATTACATAACAATAATAGATAATATAACTTGTTGGTTAACCTATTTTCTGATTAATGAAAAATAGTTTACTATGGAACCTTCAGCCGTACCAGTGTGGCATCCAATCCCACCAGATCTCGGAAGCTAAAAGGGTCGGGCCTGGTTAGTATTTAGATGGGAGACTGCCAAACACCAGGTACTGTAGGCTTGGGAGAAGGACCTGGAAACCCACTCCTAAGAAATAATCAGTCATTGAAAACACTATGAATAGCAGAGAAGCACTGACAATAGTGTTTCATCTGTTGTACATAGGGTTGCTATTAGTTGGACAGCAACTTGACAGCACCTAACAACAACAGTTTACTATGGAATAAATTCTACTGAGTTGTTTTCATTAAAGATATTGTCAGAACTAGAAACAAACCATATAAAAGAGTATGAATGAGTAAAAAAGATACATCACCACTATTAGAATAAAACTGAAGACTTGAACTACTGATAATAAAAACAACATGGGTGTATCCCACATGTATCTTGCTAAGTGACAGAAGCAAGATGCAAAAGTCCTGTTTGCTGTGATTCCTCTTACATGACATTCTGGAAGAGGACAGATCAGTAGTTACCAGGAGCTAGTACGGGGAACCAAATGGGAGAGCATATTGACAACAGAGGGGCATAAGAAAAATTTAGTATGATGGGAATGTTTTCATGATGGAAATATTCTGTGTCTTGATTATGGTAGTGGTTCTATAATTGTATGCATTTGTCAAAATTCTTATAAGTATTCACCAAAAGGGTGAGGTTTATAAATTATTCCTCAGTGGATCTGGTTTTAAAAAAAGACAGAGAGAGGGAAAGAGAGAGAGCGAGTGAGCAAGAGCGCCATGCTCTTTGATACACACTTGTAATCCTAGCTACTCAGGAGGCTGAGGCAGAGGATTGTAGCTTTAAGGCTAGAGGCAGCCTATGTAACTGAGACTCTGTCTCGAGATAAAAAGTAAAAAGGAGGCTTGAAGTGTGGCTCAGTGGTAAAAGCACTTGCCTCACATGTGTAAATCCCTGGGCCCACTGCTGCAAAAGAAAAAAAGAAAAAGGCAAGGGGTTGTTATGTTAATACAAGGAAGTATTTCTTGTGACTATAAAGGATAGCATATTTCTATTTCTTCTTCTGAGATGTTGATATGTTTTCATTGTATTTACTGTGCATTTGAGTTCATTTATTACAGGTTCAAAAGTCATACTTTTATTTCATTAAGTATTTAACTTTTATCTCTTCCTTTTCTATAAATAGTAACTGCTTAAAAGTTACTTGGAAGTGTTTCAATTTCATGGAGTTTACTCCATAGGTATCATAGTACTTAAATTTTCTATATCAATCAGGGTGCTTTTGGCCACACATTATTTAGCCAGGCCTAAACAATGACAAACTTATTGGCTTCATCCCTGTGGTTATGAGATAGCTGCTTATAGCACCTAAGTGTTCATGAATCCTCATTCATACAGAGCCCCAGTGACAGATCTTTTTTCTATGGCTTTCCTTGAAGAGTATGGAGCCTCCTCTTGCCAAACCCCTCAGTGTATATTTCATCCTGTCTCGCTGCCTCCTGGCCCCAAGCATTGTACTCAATTCTTTGACCGCTCAAGGCCCTCCTTTTGATCTGGGAATGAGCTCAGTTTCCCCAAAGGAAACTAATACTTAGCAGTAGGATATTCAAGGGGGAGTCCCCCGCCAAAAAACAGAAATTATTTTAAAAACCAAGTATTTATTTGTACATGTTCATAGTTCAGTCACCTTCAAAGTACTCTCTGATGCAATACATCTATGGAGACTTTTATCCACTGCTTAAAACAGGTTTTGAACTTGTTGATTTTGATCCCTTTTAGTTCTTCTGCCTTTTTTGTTTCAACTCCTCCACATTGGCAAAGCATTTATCTTTGAGGACTTTTTATTGGGAGGCATTAAAACAGTTGCATGGTGTGAGATTGGGTGAATAGGGAGGCTGGGGCATAAGGGTCATGCTGGTTTTAGTCAAAAACTTCTGAACACTTAGCACAGTGTGGGCAGGTGCATTGTCATGGTGGAGGAACCGATCACCTGTTTGCCACAACTCAGGATGTTGCTTTTGCAAATTGTGACATGACCTTCTCAAAACTTCCATAGTAAAAACCAAAGTTGGAATAAATTCCAAGTGTACAGTCCTTACCACATCAAAGAGACAGATCCATTGTTTTCACATTCATTTCAAATTTTTCTGAGAGGGGTCCCCCTTCAAACACTAACCAAATCTGGATATCATTAAAAAAATAGGGGAGATGTGTTGGGAGAGGATCCAAGGCAGGTAATCAATAATGTCAGTATTCTGCCTGAATTTATAAAGTTAAATCAAAATGTTGGCAGAAATAATTGCAGAAATTGAGGACTACATAGTTCTTATTTGCCTCCCTCTCTCCCTGCCCACCCTGTTGTTGTTAGGTGCCATCGAGTTGGGTCAGACTCATAGAGACCCTATGTAGAACACTCCCTGACACAGTGCCATACCACGCACTATGTCAGTGCTTCTCTGCTTTTCATAGGGTTTTCAATGGCTGATTGTTTCAGGATTGCTTTGGGAGTGGATTGTCATGTACTTCTCCCATTTTTGTGGTGCTGGAGAGTGAACCCAGGGCCTCAGAGAGTGCAGAGCAGCACTGTACCAACTAAGCCAAATCCTAGCCCCATATATATATATATATATATACACATACATATATACACATATACATAAATACATGTATATAAAGGGACTTGGGAGAAGGACCTGGCAACCCCCTCCCAAAAATCAATCTGCCATTGAAAACCCTATGAACAGCAGAGAAGCACTTACAATAGTGTTTCCCCTGTTGTACAGAAGGTCGCTATGAGTTGGATACCGACTCGACGGCACCTAACAACAACAACAACAACAGCAACAACAATAAAGGGACTGGAGGTTTGGCCCAGTGGTAGAGTGCTTACATAGTATGTGGGTTCAGCCCCCCAATACTGTAAAAACAAACATAAAAAATCCATTGAAAACCTTATAAATAGGAGAGAAGCACTGACATAGTGCCATGTCTGTTGTACATAGGGTCGCTATGAGTTGGAGTGGACTCAACAGCACCTAACGACAACAACATTATACATAATTGAAACTTTCAAAAAGTGTTAAGGTAAAATGTGTGAATAGAGCTAATAATTAGACAAAATGTGTAAGAGAGTAATGAAATCATTTCCATAGAGTAATCTGAAAGAGGTAGGTAAAAATGAGGAAAGTATAGTGCTGGGAACTGAGAAAGATAACACAAAATGCTTTGAAGAAAAGCAGTTACTGCTTAGGGTTTACTGCTGCAGAGGTTAAAGACTCTGTAGTTCAAATCTAATTGATTGCTTCATTCTAATTTTGTTCATTTTTGGCTAGAGGTTCCTTGGTGGCTGAAAGGAATATCTAAGAAACCTTAGAAAACTGCTTTGACCAAACTACTGATAAGGTGTTTATTACTTGAGAAATAGTCTCCAGGGTTCCTTTTCTGATGTGTGAATTTCTGTTCTATTTTTAGGAGACTAATGAGCAAAAACTTCACAAAATAGCCAATGAACTTTTGCTTACAGAAAGAGCTTATGTAAACCGGCTTGACCTCTTAGATCAGGTAATGTTTCCCCTTTTAGAATTACTTTATGTTTTGATGTTGTACATCATTTTAACTTAGTAATTAAACTGTTTTAGAAACTGCAAGACGGATCTGTTTTTAACCTAGCAAAAGCTATTTGCTCAAAGAAATCTTAAGCACTTTCAGCTTCACTTGTGAATTGAGTATAAACATTTTGTAATTCATAAAAGTAGAGGTTTCCCTCTGTACAAGTCAAAATGACTTCATCTGTGTTCTATAATGTTAAACATTAGTCTGTTTCTTGAAAAATGTTTGGTCCTGGAGGGACATGTTACTGTTATAGTCTAAATCTAAATAAGGTACTGGTGATTCTAATGCTAACATGAATATATTACTGATTCTGTTTGTCTTGTTTGCTGTTTAGCACTATGTGAGGCGTCTTAGCTGATGCAGGCATAGATTTTCAGAGTTCACTTGTTCAACCTTGTACGAAGCATTTAATAGAGTGCCTGGCAGGAAGTTATCAAGACAGTATTTGTTGAATATGTGAATCTACTTTATCATATTTCACACTCTGTTTCTGGTAGGGTCTTGTGTATGATTTCAAATATGCATTTGGAAAGTTTTTAAATGCATAACTGTTGAAAACTAAGGCATCATAGTCTTGTTTCAGCAATAAAAGATATGGCAATTTGCTGATTGTCTGTTAATACAAACTCTTGATAAAAGAGAAGGTGGCCATGTTTAAGTGTTAGTTATGAGAAGACTTGTCCCCTTTTGCTGCTGGAAAACTGGCATACTTTATCTTTGGTTCCAGGAGTAAACTTCCTGCCTGGCAGGGTGGGCCTTGAGGAACCAGTTGAAGGCTTGTATTCTTTGAAATAGTGAGGTTGCAGTTCAAATACTCATTTTTCAAGGAATTTCACCATAAAACAAAATCAATTCATGTGGAGTTTATTCTTTGCGATTTTTCTTCTTCATGAGAATTACAGACCTAGAACTTTAAGATATTCATGATAGAGATACATCTTTTCCTCTTAGCAAATTTTGTTTGGTTTCGGGCTTTTTTTGTTTGTTTTTTTGCCAACTTAACTTGGCTACTTTTGCTGGTCTTAGAAATTTGGTCTTAATTACTATAGATCCTATGGGAGTCTCTGAGGACATAATTTTGTGTTCTTTTTGCCTCCCAAGAAAATGCAGTGGAGGTGAATGTAAAAAATTAACATGTACCTGGATATTATGGAGGAACAGATCTCTTTCTGCCTACATTTAACAGAATGGCAATAAGAGGAAAAGTAGCTATAGTGGAGTATAGCTAAGGCTGTAAGATGATTTGTAAAAATTGTCTTCAAGGTACCTGTTTATATGTTTAGAAGATCTTCTTCCCCTACATAAACCAGTGTTTTAGATTACCATGCATTATTATTTAATAAAAAGCAAGTAAACATCTGAGAACTGAAAGGAATTTTGTTCACTCACTGGCCAGATATTAAGCACTTGTTCTATTGTGGGAACTAAATCATGTATCCACCCTTCCAAAGGTACATATAATTTCAATAGGAAAAATGAGATTTATGTCAACAAAATACAATAGGGACAATATCTAGTAAATACTATGTAAGTTATTCAAAATATAAGCTTAAGTGAAAAGTGCCACAGTTACTGTGTGTGTGTAACAAAGTGTTTGCATATTCCTTAACTCTAGCTATGAATCAGAAGGGTAAATACTATTAAGCTCACTCGGAAATTTTTTGGCACAGAAAAGGTATATTATTTACCTTGTTGTTAGGTGCCATCGAGTCGGTATCTGACTCATGGTGACCCTCATAGGGTTTTCAATGGCTGTTTTGGGATTGCCTTGGGAGTGGGTTGCCAGGTCCTTCTCCCAATTTTGCAGTGCTGGGAATTGAACTCTGGACCTCAGAGACTGCAGCACAGCACTCTACCAACTGATCTAAATCCCAGCCCATTATTTACCTTATCATCCCCCCAAAAGGGTATAGCCTAGGTTAGAATCAAAGCTTCCTAATCATTATTTGTGGTTGTTCCAAATCAAAACACATACTTCTACATTTCAAATAATGATTGATTTCTTGAACCATGGACTTCTCCATTTATTCAACAAGAAGTTCCTAAGAGCCCTTGATAGGCCCAATACAGTAGGAGTTAGTGAACCAACAAATCTAAAGTAATGTTGCTTTATTCTCTTACTCAGGTATTTTATTGCAAACTGTTGGAAGAAGCAAACCGAGGCTCATTTCCAGCAGAGATGGTGAATAAAATCTTTTCTAACATTTCATCAATAAATGCCTTCCATAGTAAATTCCTATTGCCAGAGCTGGAGAAGCGAATGCAAGAATGGTAAGAGGAGCAGATGGAAATGATGTGTCTAAGGCAGTAGTATAAGATGCTGTGTTTTTCAGCTTTTAAATTAAAATAGAAATGCCTCACACAGCTATAACTAGACATTGTGCCAAGTTCTTACATTAAAGACTACTCTAGACGTTGTGGTACATTTTCAGCCTTCACTGAAAAGCATTTCGTCTCTGCTCTCCAATTATGTTTTGACTAGTGAAGACAAGATTTCAGGGGTAATTGGGAACTTTAAGAATTCCATAGCATTTCTCTTTACCATTCCTAAACTCCTGTTGAAAAGGTATTTCTTTGTTTTCTACCAGTCTCACAGCAAAGCGGATCTGATAAAAGCACAGGGTGTGTGGAGAAAGTGATTACTTCATCTGGAGTCCTGTTAACTTGCTCATTCTATAAGAAATTTAATAAGTTGTTTCTATATTTGAAACAGGGAAACTACTCCCAGAATTGGAGACATCCTTCAAAAATTGGCGCCATTCCTTAAGATGTATGGAGAATATGTGAAGGGATTTGATAATGCAATGGAATTGGTTAAACACATGACAGAACGTACTCCCCAGTTTAAGTCCGTGATTGAAGAAATTCAGGTAATAGGGCAGTTTTGTTCATTGTTATAAATAAATTCTTCTTATAAATCATATGGTCTTCTACATCTAAAATTGAGGTCTAGAGATTTGTGTGAAATACTTATCCAAAATTCATTCTATTCTGAATTATGCAAAGATCATCTCTGCAAAGTTAAAGTATTTATTGAGCAGATATCATGTGCTAAGTGGTAAATTCTCCAGTTGCTTTTGAAACCAGCAGAGGCTGGCTTTATTAGAGTCTACATAAATTTACAAAGTGAACTGGGCTTGGTGGTGCACACTTATAATCCCAGCCTTCAGGAGGCTGAGGTAGGAGGATGGCTGAGTTCAAGGCCAGCCTCATGTACATCGCAAGACCCTGTCTCAAAATTACAAAGTGAATTCCCCATCTGTGCCTTCTTTCAGTGGTTGAAATATTGGAAGAAATATAAAGAAAGACTGCTGTGAACGCTGACATTTGGAAATTTCTTTTGTTACTTTATGTCCTCATTTTTCTTCTATTTTCCCAAACCTGGATAATACACTGTGAAGATACAATAGTAATTTCTATTGATTCTCCAGTCAAAATTTACAATTTTTATTAACTTTCTTCTTTTTTATTAAATGCAGTGCTAGCTACCAAACCTAGAGCCTTACACTTGCTAGGTACTCTGCAAGTGAGCTACATCCACATCCCATAATATACTCTTTGATACAGTTTAAATTTTGAACAATTCTCTATACCCCATAATACTTGGGGGATGGACGTTCTTTGGCTCCTTGGCTGCCTTTTATATTATAAAGTTTTTTGGGTTTTTGTTTTGACAGTACTTGGGAGTTGAACCTAGGGCCTCACACATGCTAGGCAAGTGGTCTACCACTGAGCTGCCCCCAGGATGTCTTCTTATTTTTTATCTTGAAACAGGCTTTTGCTAAGTTGCTCAGGCTGCCTCTGGCCTCGAATTCACGATCCTCCTCCTTCAGCCTCCCTAGTCTCTGGGATTAAAGGCATATGCCACAGCACCTGGTTTATAAATAGCTTTATTGCACCATTTTAATTTCTGTTATTTTAAAACTAGTTTTGAATTATGTTTTTTGGTGGGTTTTTTTTTTCTTGCAGTACTTGGGGTTGAACCCAGGGCCTCACATTTGCAAGTGCTGTACCACTGAGCTGCACCCCCAGCCCATTTTTTTAAAATACTTTTTTGACACAGAATCTTGCTAAATTACACAGACTGCTTCTGGTCTCCAACTTGCAATCCTCCTGCCCCTGCCTCCCAAACCGCTGGGATTACAGGCGTGCACCACCGTGCCTGGCTCTTGAGTTAGGATCTTAGTGGTTGCTCTTGGGATTATAATATGCATTGGGATTATAATAGCAGATTATGCTAACCTTAATTCTGGAGAAATATAGATCCTTTATTCCAGTATAACCCTGTTCCCTCCTCCATGCTGTGCTATTAGTGTCAGATATATTTAAAACACACTTTAGATGCTTTAAACCCAACAATATATTGCTATAATTGTTTTATACAATTTTGTGTATTTTTAAAAATTAGGGGAAGATATGCATAAAAACATATCTGTAAATATATATTAACTCATATTTCCCATTTCTGGAGTGATTTCTTTTCAGCATAAAAATGATTATTTAAGGTAGATCAGCTAACAATGAATTCTGTCATTGTTTCTATCTGACAGTACTTACTTTTTCGTCACTCCTGTATGATAGTTCTGCTGAGTAAAGAATTCTTGGTTGATAGGCTCTTTTCCTAGCACTTTGAATATCACTTCCTCCACTTCTTCCTCCATTGTGTCATGAGAGGTCAGCTTTTAATTTTATTGACACTCTCCTGTGTGATGATTCATTTTCTTTTGCTGCCTCCAAGATTTTTCTCTGTTGTTGTCATTCAATAATTGAAATATGATGTGTCTATGTGCATTTTTTTATTTATCCTAAGTTGGTTGAGCCTCTGACATTAGTAGATAACTTTTTAAATCATTTTGAATTTTCACCCATTTTTTTTCCTTTATATATTTTCTGTCCTTTTCTCTTTCTCTTATTATATATATGTTGGTATTCTTGATGTTATCCCACAACTTTATGAAACTGTTCATTTTTTCTTTAACATTTCTTTTCTTTCTTGGTTGTTTGAGACAGAGTCTCAATATGTAGCCCAGGCTGGCCTTGAACTCATGGTCCTCCTGTCTCAGGTTCCCAAGTGCTGGGATAACAGTGATATATGCCAACGTCTTTTCTGTTCTTTAGATTCTATAATTTCTATTAATCTTTGTTCAAGTGCCTTGATTATGGCACCTTAGATCTGCCATTGAACCCCTGTAGTGAGTTTTTCATTTTGGTTATTATACCTTTTCAATTCCAAAATCTCCATTTGGTTCTCCTCTTTCTCATGTCTTTCTCCTCTTTGATGCTATTTGTGCACTCATTGCTTTTGTACTTAACTAGAATTCTTCAGGCATTATTTCATTTCATTGAACATATTTGTAATTAGCTACATTGAAATCTTTACACCATCCAACAGCTGAGGAAACCCAGAGACAATTTTTATTGCCAGCCTTTTTCCTCAATTTTGTTGTTGTTGTTGTTAGATGCCATTGAGTCAGGGTCCTCATAGCGACCCTATGTACAACAGGTGAAACACTATTGTCAGTGCTTCTCTGCTATTCATAGGGTTTTCAGTGGTGGATTGATTTTTGGGAGTGGGTTGTCAGGCCCTCCTCCCAAGCCTATAGCAGCTGGTGTTCCTAGGCAGTCTCCCATCCACGTACTAACCACGTCCAACTCTACTTAGCTTCTGAGATCTGATGGGATCAGATGCCCCAACGGTACTGCTATAGGCTCCTCAATTTTAGATCATACTTTATCTTTGAATGTCTCATAATTGTATGAATACTTAGCATTTTAGGTAATCTATTGTAACAAATCTAGATACTGATTTCCCCTATCAAAAAGTGGTTGTGATTATCTTTTGTTTGTTTTTTTTGTTGTTTAGTATCTTGCATAGACTATAAATCTGTCTTTCCTCTAGTGTGTAGTCACTGGTGTATCCACTCAAGTTTTTTGTTGTTGAATATTATTATGCTTATTTATGAGCCTGGTTTTCTAGGGATTGCCCATATGTCTGAGTTGGTTAGGAATCAAGCAACTATTGGACAGAGATGTTCCACTACCTACAGACAGTAAGCTTCTACCTTGTATCAGTGAACCTAGCTATAGGTAAAGGGGCCATTTAAACATCAGGTCCTATTTTAGTGCACTGGACCCTTATGTCTTATCCAAATGTACAGAGTCCCAGGGCACTCAGAAAAATATACTGGCCTGGGTTCTCTCCAAGCTCTGTTGATAATTCACACAGTCTCAGCCAAGAATATGATTATCCTACCTATAATACCAGGCTCATAGAGCCATTGGCTCTCCCTCATCACCCACCTCAGAGATTTTCACTTCTGCTGATCATGTTGCTTGGTAGGTGCATTGCCCACCATTCCCCACAGAATGAGCTGTACTCAATCTCAGCACAGAAGATACTGGTCCTCATACCCCATGCCACCTCATTTGCAGAACCTTCAATTGACAGAGGTGGGGAAGAATGGGAGCAGACCCAAGCTAAAATGCCATAGATTGTCACTGTTCTTACCCAGGTTCATCACTTTTTAAAGAATAAATCCACTGGGCTTGGTGGTACACACCTATAATCCCAGCAACTCGGGAGGCAGAAGGGGGGGGTCACAAGTTCAAAGCCAGAGGCAGTCTGTATAACTAAGCGAAACCCTGTCTCAAGGTAAAAAAAATTTTTTCAAAGGGGCCTGAGGGTGCAACTCAGTGATAGAGTACTTGCAAAGTATGTGCAAGGGCCTCAGTTCAACCCCCAAGTCCCACAAGAAATAATAATAAATGCTTTTCAGATTGTTATATGCCTTTGCTCAGTTTCTAAAATGCTGAAAAAAATTAACTTTATGCAGATTTGCAGTTGCTTTTCATAGGGAGGATTTGCCAATGTCCTCACTCAGCTGTAACCGGAAGTTCCACCTCATCCCCCTCACTCCTTTTATCAACATCTGCTTTTCTTTCATGAATGAACACTCATCTACTTTTGTGAACACTGTCTCCATTTTTTGATTCTTTCACTAGCCCTTGCTAATACTGAAATTTTGGCAGAGCATAAAGTTTGCCTTGTACAGCCTTGTGTTCATACTCTCAGTGACATATTTTCTCATCCCTTAACTAGCACAGTGGACAGATACCCCTACAAATGTTTCTAGTGTAGTCTTCTACCACATAACTCAATTACTAACGTTGTTGTTAGGTGCTGTGAGTCAGGCCCAACTCATAGCAACCCTACATACAACAGAATGAAGCACTCCCTGACACTGTGCCAAGCCCAGCACTATTGTCAGTGTATCTTTGGTATTCATAGGGTTTTCAGTGGCATATTGTTTTGGAAGTGGATTGCCAGGTCCTTCTCCCTAGCCTGTAGCACCTGGTATTCCCAAGTGGTCCCCCATGCAAAGACTAACCAGGTCAACCCTGCTTAGCTTCCAAGATCAGGTGGGATCTGATGCCAGCGTGCTATGGCTACTGACCCAATTACTAACAGCCAAGTGCCTACAGCTGTAGCCCTGTGACATCTGATACCATCAGATCTCGGAAGCTAAGCAGGGTCGGGCCTGGTTAGTACTTGGATGGGAGACTGCCAGGAAACACCAGATACTGTAGGCTTGGGAGAAGGACCTAGCAACCCCCTCCCAAAAATCAATCTGTCATTGAAAACCCTATGAACAGCAGAGAAGCACTGACAATAGTGTTTCACCTGTTGTATACAGGGTCACTATGAGTCGGATACCAACTCGACGGCACCTAACAACAATAACAACAACAAGTGCTGTTTACACAATTTTATATGAAGATCTTGTCAATAAAGTCAGCATGTTCTATTTCTATCATTAACTCCCAAGCAATTTTTCCATCTAACATTTTAGCCTTGAATAGAGTAGATAATTCTGATATGTGATCATTATAGTCTCATTTGGGCTGGGATTTAGCTCAGTTGGTAGAGCGCTGCGCTGCAGTCTCTGAGGTCCTGAGTTCAATTCCCAGCACCACAAAAATGGGAGAAGGACCTGGCAATCCACTCCCAAGGCAATCCCGAAACAGTCAGACATTGAAAACCCTATGAGGGTTGCTGTGAGTCAGATACGGACTAGATGGCACCTAACAACAACAACAACATACTCTCATTCACAAGAACTTGGTAATTTGGCTTTATCTTTGGTCTGTCACTTTTTCTCATTTGTTATATGTGTTCATTTGCCTATGAGATAATGTGTTCAAGGTGTTTAGCATAATGCCATTTGCATAGTAATTACTCACTAAATGAAGGTGATGATGGTAGTACTTACAATACCAAACTCTAAACTCTGTCTCTGCAATGTCTATCTTGTAGATATTATAAGCAGATGACACAAGTTGTAAAGAGAGTAGTATACTGGGACTCAACCTAGTTTAGTCTCTTCTAGTCACTTGTCCTGAGAAAAGTAATTTCTCTGAGCCACAGTTTCTCCATGTAAAAATTTTGACATCAGTAATATTTTTCTGGATATAATAGATTTGTTGGGGGAAATCATATGGGATAATTAAATTAATTTTTGGTGCTGGGGGGTTGCATCCAGGGCCTCACATAGGCTTTTTGAGCCCTCTACCACTGAGCTGCACCCCCAACACATTTTCTACTCCTTTATCTTGAGTCAGAGTCTCACTAAGTTGCGCAGGTTGACTCTGGCCTTCAACCTGTGATCCTCCCGCCTCTGGCTGGTGATCACTGGGATAACAGGCATGAACTACCACTCCCAGATAAAATTAATATCTTATGTTTTATTAAGGGAAGCTGTTATTCCTTCAGCTTCCCTGCCAGTTTCAGCCATTATTTACTTTCTCCCTTTTCTATAATAACAGCTTCCCAACTGGTTTCCCCACATCCTCCTAAAGCCATGATACAGTAGGTTAGTCTTCACTCCGATGCACAAAAGCCTGCATTGGATGAAGCACATCTAAACTCAGTGGCTGTGAAGGTCTTTGACATTATTTGCTCATGTTATCTTTTCTTCCTCATCCCCTAATTCCTTATGCTTATCTTCTTGTTGTTGTTGTTAGGTGCTGTGGAGTTGATATCCGACTCATAGCGACCCTCATAGGGTTTTCAATGGTAGACTGTTTCGGGATTGTCTTGGGAGTGGGTTGCCACGTCCTTCTCCTATTCTTGTGGTGCTAGGAATCAAACTCAGGACCTCCAAGAGTGCAGAGCAGCACTCTACCAACTGAGCTAAACAGCCCAATGCTTATCTTATTAGCTATGAAAACCCACCTGTGCCCTTTTACTGAACATGTTCATGCATCATTGCCTTGCACCTGTTCTGTCAGTACCTGTTCCTAGACCTGCTCCCTAGTCTTCCTCATTTCCCTTCCCACCAAAGCCTGAACTCATTAGGGTGGTGCTAAATCCTCCCTCCCTTGTGAAGCCTTTAATTACTTGTTTGCTTTCAATGCACATACTATGTCTTAATGCAGTTTTCTTATCCTGCAGTGCCTTGATCATGGTATAAGTTCAGTAAATATTTTAATAGGATTTCTGCTTCGTGTAATATGCATAACACATCTTGATTTTCCCTCTCTTAACAACTTATTGCAAGCAAGTAATATAGACCTAATTTTCCCCTAAGAATTGAAGTTTGGTTTTTAATGAAGAAGAATGCTTTGACCTAATGAAATATTAAAATTTTCTGACAGATAACAGGAAGCCTAGATCTTGTCATTCTCTGATATGGAGTCTTTTTTTTCATATTTCAAAGGAAATTATATTTATGATACCCTTATTATGAAATAGTTTCTGTTATATACAAAGACATTTAATACAGTTGTGCTTAGCGAACCTCATTAAACAGGTGCATCTTTTGAAAATCTCTGTAGAATGACTTAATAATATGACTTCACAGATCCTAGTAGTGACTAATTGAGGTGGTTGCTAGCAATCTGGAATTTTCTTGCATAAAATTCTGTCTGAATTTTCCTTTCTGTTCTTACACTAGATTGTTGTTGTTGTTGTTAGGTGCCGTCGAGTCGAGTCTGACTCATAGTGACCCTCATAGGGTTTTCAATGGCTGACTGTTTGGGGATTGCCTTGGGAGTGGGTTGCCATGTCCTTCTCCCATTTTGCGGTGCTGGGAATCAAACTCGGGACCTCAGAGACTACAGAGCAGTGCTCTACCAACTGAGCTAAATCCCAGCCCTACACTAGATTAGTGGCCCTCAAACTTTAATGTTATACAAATAGGAGATATTTTAAAATATGTATTCTCTAGCTCCTTCCTCCTAAATTATGATTGCATAGATTGGGGTGAGGTTCAGAAATCTGCTTTTTTTAAAGCATGCAGATATATCTAAAACAGGTAATGCACAGTCATATTTTGTAGAAAAATACTGCCTTTCAGAAAACTTCTGGATTGTAGTTTTTAGACTGGGTAGGCTAACTTTTAAATGTTTCTTTAAAAATCTTGCTTGTTACAGAAACAGAAGATCTGTGGGAGCTTAACTTTGCAGCATCATATGCTGGAACCTGTTCAGCGGATTCCCCGGTATGAGATGCTCCTTAAGGACTACCTAAGGAAATTGCCCCCTGACTCCCCAGATTGGAATGATGCAAAAAGTAATTGCTATTTTTTTGATGCCTTTCCATTATAGGATAATCAAGTGGCCAAGCCTTGTGGTTCCAAAGCAAGATACATCTCACAGACACTTTAGTCAAATATTACTATCAGAAAATAGTCTAACTAGAAGCTATTATCAATGCCTCAATTGGGCAAGGCACTTCTGAGCCAAAATCATAGGTTTAGAGCAATGCAAATCCCATTTCCTGTTCTGGATTCACATTAATCACTAACTGCAAAATATAAAACTATAGTCTTAGAGACACCTGGAAGAGCAATACACAATTATTTCTCAAAGGAAGAGCACAACCATTTGGAATCACAAGTGCTGCTGTTTAATTGGATAGTTTGTATAAAAAGAAACTGACATTTACCATGTAAAAATAACCTAGGCAAAGTAGGCCTTATCTCCTCTAAGAAATAACAGGAAAAGGTGCATTTTACTGTCAGATAATCTTTTATTCAACTTTATTCCAGTTCTGTTTTCTTTAATTATTACATTAAAAGGAAAGAGTGTTTTAAGACTCACAAGTTTCAGCAATACTTTAGCTTTGTCATGAAGTTTTTAAAATTTGTCTTATTTTATGTTTTGGTGCTAGGGATTAAACCTAGGGCCTCACAAATCACAAACTAATAGTGAGTGCATGTTCTACCAGTGGCCATATGATGCTGTTTTAAAAATCAATCCAATGTTAAAGAGATTGAAAATTTAAGAAATAGAAATGGCTTGATAGGCAATAAATGCTGACAGTACTCATGTACAATCTTTAAACACTGCCATTTTCCTTTATCATTTCTTGCCTTTTATTATAAGTGGGTGTTGGCATGAGAGATGAGGAGCACAAAAACATTACCTTTGGTCTTGGAGCCTGAGTCTTTGTCTTGAACACAAGCTTCCTCTGATATGTTTCTTCCACTATCCAAATGCCTCAGTGGCCACAGAAACTTCTCTTTCCTGTTTCCCCTTTTAAAGTTTAGCATGAATTTAACTTAGCATCTTCCCCCTGCCCCCTATTTCCTGGGAAATATGTTACATCCCAATTTTATACCCATCTAGCCCAAGTGCTAGATTTTAGTGAATTGGATTGGATGGGGGATCACTGGCTCTTTCTTGAACTAATGTCTTGAGTAGTGGCCCCAGCCCATCTTACCTTATCTCCTTTTATCCTGGATCCTGTATTGAATGCATGGAATTGCCCAAATCTGGATAATTCTCAAACATGTACATAAAAATATAGTGTCTACTATATCCAAAGACCTTTTCTTCCCCTAAGACAACTATGTGGAAAATGAGAAAGTTGTGGACATAGCAGGACACTGTATTACTCTTACTGGCTTACCACTGCTACTTACAATAAAAGTCGTAGGAAATCACAGAAGGGCTTTTAGGGCCGCAAAAGAAGAAGAAGCCACAAAAGTACAGTGTACTCAGCAAGGCAAAGAATGTAGAAAATGTAGTTCAGAAAGGATAGGGTTGTTGTGTTAACAGAATCGAGCAGGCCAGTATTCACAGTACAGAAAAGAAGGGAAGAAAATGGACATGACTTAGAATTGAGGGATATTCCTTGGGGTGGATCCAGCTGTGAAGGCCCTTGACTTCCACAGCTCTTCACAAGCAGCCCCTGGAGCTCCTAGGATGGCTATACCAAAGAGTTCCAATTCCCCTCTCTCACCGCTACCTGCCCCAACAACAAAATGCTGCAACATTGGTTTCAGAAGGTTCCCTTTAATCTGATGCAGAACTGTGAGTGCATTTTCCCAAAGAAACTTTGACTATGCTTAGTAGTTAATTTGCTCAAGAAAAAGTAAAATACTAGCTACTGTTGGAATGTTGTAGAACTTTTGAGTCAAAAGACCTGTGTTCAGACCTGGCCCTATAATATCATAGCTGTGTGATCTTAGCCAAGTCCCATCACTACCTCATTTCTTTCATCTGCCAAGTGAAGCTAATATATTTACTCTTTAAGACTATATAAGAACTAATTGATATACAGTAGTCCAGTTGGTAGAGTGCTACTCTGCGCTGAGGCCCTGGGTTCAATCCCCAGCACCGCAAAAATGGGAGGAAGACCTGGCAGCCCACTCTCTAAACAATCCCAGAACAATCAGCCATAGAAAACACTATGAATAGCAGATAAGCACTGACATAGTGCTGGGCATGGCACAGTGTTGGGGAGTGTTTCATTCTGTTGTACATAGGGTTGCTATCAGTTGAACCTGACTTGACAGCACTTAAAAAGTCCCCCCTTCATCCCAGTGGCGAGCCCCAAGATAGTGCAGGTATGCCTCAAACCATAAATACTTCTCAACTTTACATAATAGTATTGGTTTTATTTCCTTATACATCTATACCTATGATAAAATTTACTTTACAAATTAGGTACAGTAAGAGATTAACAAATAGCAAAATAGAATAATCATAACAGTATAATAAAAATTATTTAAAACTTATGAGTGATTTCTAGAATTTGCCATGTAATATTTTCAGACCACAGCAAAGTGGCAGAGAGGGGACTAGTGTATATATGAAATCACTAGGCAAAGTGCCTTGTACCTAGTTTGTACATTGTAGGTGCTTCTTGATTTTCAGGGCTCATTATGAATTAAATATGCCCCTGAGCTTAATCATTATATATGACTTTTTATAAGGAAATACCCCCCAAGTTCAAGTAATCTGCTTACAAATGAATATTTGAAAGTATCCAGTTTTTAAGTAGAAATTGCTTCTACTTTGTGTGTTTAGTTTCAGATTTCTTATTTCAGTTATTAAGTCACTTCTCTAGTAGCACAAGACCAACATATTTACTTACTTTTCTTTTTTTATTCCCATTTAGAATCACTTGAAATTATATCTACAGCAGCAAGCCATTCTAACAGTGCAATAAGGAAAATGGTAAGTGGTTTTCAGAGGAGACAGGAGCCTTCTGATTATATGATTGTTAATAACATAGCCTAAGATAACCTGTAGTCTTGGAACAAAGTGAACATATATAGGTTATACATATATAAAAAAAAGAATGTTTACAAAACATGTAGTGTTATCTGGAAAAATCCTCTCCCCTCTTCTCTCAGGTTCCACTTTACTGATGCATTTTATACCAAAATGTATTCTCACTCTCGGTCCCTTCTAAATTATGCATATTTTTAGTTAAGGTCATGGTATTAGTCAACTAAGTTGAAACTTGCTTATGTTTTATCTCTCTGTATATTAATTTCCCAGGAGAACCTGAAGAAACTCTTAGAGATTTATGAAATGTTGGGAGAAGAAGAAGACATTGTAAATCCTTCAAATGAACTAATAAAAGAAGGACAGATCCTCAAACTAGCTGCTCGAAACACGTCAGCACAAGAACGCTACCTTTTCTTGGTGAGTGTTACAGTGTCAGTTAGATAAGAACAACTCCCTGAAAGTTTTGTATACATCTTGGAAAAGTAGGTGGTGTGATTGTTCCCCAGAGCAGTTACATCTAACCTGGTTTACTAAACAGTGTCAGGATTCCATATAAAAGAATACTGTAAGGAACTGAAGTGAAAGTACTGTTTGTACACTTAATGAGTGTACTCTATTTCAGCAGCACATACTGAAGACAGTTTAGCCTTTCTGCAGTTGTAGTCAACAGCATGTATGTGGGATATCATGTACTAGGTGTGAACAAAAAACATGGTGGATATTTAAAGAAAAAAATTTATTACAGTAAAAGACACATTGCCATTAATTCCCTTCAAAGTACTCCCTCTGGCTTCAAACACATTTATCCTATTGTTCTTGCCATTTTCTGAAGCAGTTTTGGACATCTTCTTTCATGAGTAACATATTTCTTTTTTAATTTAAACATTTACTGTATTTTTTGATCACACCTCATACTTTGTAAAATTCTCCTTTTCCTTATTTCAGGTTTTCTCTATCCTATTATTCTTGACAGGCTACTGGGTACCATCTTCAGATATTTTGTTGGCATAGTATTTCCTCACAATGGTTCTCCTAATCCTCTACTATTTTTAATCATTCTAGGTTTAAAAACTATGCAGGCAAGATTGTAAAATTTGTATCTAAAATACCTATGGGAAAAGTATAAGTTTGCTACACAGTTACTTTCTACTTTGTATGCCTTATCCCTTTCTTCCTGGAAATGACAATTAGTCTACAGTTTATCTCAAATGTAAGAGCTTTTCTTGAGTCATACAGGCCATTACTATTTTTTAAGTCTGTCCACATGACCTGTATTCTTTATTATGCTAATGAAATATGATTCCTTTCTATATCTAAAAAGGTGATAAGGAACATAATAATAGCTAGAGTTGACAAAGAATAAGCTAACATCAAATAATAGCTCAATAAATGTTACCTGGTATTATGAGTGCTATTAAAGGCAATAAGCAGAGTCATGTTGGTAAAGAGGTGGTCAGCTAGTGGCTTACTTTTCTGTTGCTGGCATTTGTTTTATGAGCCCTAACAAGAGTTGGCCTCAGGCTGAGACATTTCTGTTCATTGTCTCCAGTCTTCTTTGAAAAGAAAAATTTATAGGAACTATCATAATTGTCATGAAGAGGAATATTCAGTATCTTGCAGTCATTTTATAAAAAGAACAGTTGGTTATGACCCAGCTATTCTATTCTAAATTTAACTAAAAATAAAAAAGTAATAATAAATATACACACATCCACATAAAACCAAAATGTGGTATATCCATGCAATGGAACATTGTTAAGTGCTGTCAAGTTGGGTCCAATTCATAGTGACCCTCATAGGGTTTTCAATGGCTAATTATTTCAGGATTGCTTTGGGAGTGGATTGCCATGTCCTTCTCCCATATTTTCAGTGCTGGGGATTGAACTCAAGGCCTCAGAGAGTGCAGAATAACACTCTACCAACTGAGTTAAACCCAGTTCCAATGGAATATTATACATCAATGAAAAGAAATAAAATACTGCTATATGCTATATGGAAGAATCTTGAAAACATTTGTCAAGTGAAAAAAGCCAGTCACAAAATGCCATATACTGTATGATTGCATTAAATGAAATGTCCATAATATTCAAATGCATACAGACAGGATGTAATTAGTGATTGCCTAAGGCTAAGGGGGAGGAGAAATGGGCACAAGGTTTCATTTTAAGATCATAAAATGTTCTAGAATTAGTGGTGATGGTTGCACAATTTACTACTATACTAAAAAAAAGCCCCATAAATTGTACATTTTAAAAAGGTAAATTTTATGGTATGTGAATCTTAGTAATTTTTAAAATGTATAGATATTGTCCAAATTAATTATAAAAATTCTCACTTAAGCTAAACAAAAGTACTTTACCTTTCTCAGGTTATACAAGGAGATAAACAGAAAACAGGGACATGCTGTAATCATGTCAGGGTTCTGTGTCCTATTCAGAAATCTATTACAAAATGTATGTTTTATAACTCATGTATGGATTGCCATTGAAAACAGATCCCAAGAGGAAAGACCATGCTGTCCAGGGGAAAGAGACAACAGGGAAGCACCAGGGTCAGTGAAGAGGCAGAGGGAGCAAGTGGAAAATGTGGGCAGAAGCCTTTGTGGTTCCTGCAGGAAATAAAGGGCAAGACAGAGTAAAAGGCTGATTAGGAGAGGCTAGGTTGAATAGTTTCAATGGGCTCTGCAGCATAGGGGCTGCTACTGTCTGGTACCTGGCCTTGGGGTGATTAAGGCAAGGAAATAGTGGCCCATCCTGATAAAGGGGATGGTTGGGGATTTTGGTTCTGGATTGGTTGGCATCCATGTGGAAGGTGTGTTCACAGGTGAGTCATATACATCTCTGTTGTTGTTGTAGTTAAGTGCTGTCAATCGGTATCCGACTCATAGTGACCCTACATACAACAGGTGAAGCACTATTGTCAGTGCTTCTCTGCTATTCATAGGGGTTTCAAAGGTGGATTGTTTTTTGGGAGTGGGATGCCAGGTCCTTCTCCTAAGCTTACAGTATCTGGTGTTCTCGGGCAGTCTCCCATCCAAGTACTAACCAGGCCCAACCCTGCTTAGCTTCTGAGATCTGACAGGATCAGACACCACAGTGCTATAGCTGCAGGCATATATATATATATATATATATATATATATATATATATATATATATATATATATAATAAAAGA
>VMDO01000671.1:0-32017 GCA_007922755.1 Pedetes capensis | reverse complement strand
CTGTCCTTTCTCTTCTTCCTCATTAATGTTACAGACTTTGTTGTTAAACTTCATGTGCCTAAAAAATTGCCTTAGTTTAATCTTCAAATTGGGAATTATTCTGGAAATACTGTGATATTCTGTGGTCAAGAGCTCCATGACTGCAAATCCAATTCACACAAAATTCTAATCAGCATCTGAATTTTTTAGCCCTCTTAAAACTGTTGAAAGGGTGAAGATTAGAGAACATATGGTAGTTATAGGTTGAATGTCTTGACGTCAAGCCAAATTTAAAAATAAGTGTGGTGGTGCACACCTTTAATCCCAACCCTTAGGAAGCAGAGGCAGGAGGATCAATGAGAGTTTTAGGCTGGTCTGGGCTACAAATTGTCACCCTGTCCCAACAAAAACAACTGCTATTTGGAAGACAGATAGCAAAGAGCCTTAGGTGAGAAGGGTAGTTAGTGAGCTTTGAGGAAAAGTCCATCTTGTTCCAGATGCTGTCAGCCATCCCACATCACACCACTGCCTCCCTAAAGAATGGAATCACGTGGCAATTTTAGGAATTCCTAAAAGACAAATTCCATTCATCTTTTGAAGACCATCTTGGAAACATTTCTAATATAGTGTTACATTTCTAATATAGTGTTCATTCACTTAATCCACCCTCTCTAACACTATACTTATCATGCTTATTCCCATGGAGCATCTTGCTCTTTTATACATAGAAAGTTGAGAAGCACTGTATTTTAAAACTTGATTGATTGATTGCATCAGCTTAGGGGTTGAACCCAGAGCCTCACACATACTTCGCAAGTGTTTTACCACTGGCTGCACCCCCAGCCCATATTTTATTCTGAGTCAGAGTCCTGTGAAGTGAGGCACGCTGCCTCTCACCTCCAGCTCACAATCCTCTGGCCTCCACCTCCCAAGTGTCTGGTATTATAGGCATGCGCCACTGCACCTGACCAGATGCACCATTTTTATTTTCTTCTCTCTAGAGAAAATGAGGGGAAAATTTTCTAGTTCCTACTCTGGGAATATTATATTTGGCTGAAAACCAAATTATATTTAGAACTTGATTTTACATTTCAGTGATCTTCATATGTTTACATATTTGCTTTTCTCCACACTATACTTTTTCACTTTATGTTAGTGTAAGGTACACTGTTGACTAAATCACCATATTTAGAAGGTTTAAAAAAGGAAAAATCACTAAGTAGTAATCCCACAGAATGACCCAAGAGTTTTTGTAGTTGTTCTATTCTGTATTTCCTTATAGTTGATTCATATTTTCTCCCTTAAACTTTAAACACAGACACTGTAAATTTCCTCCAAGAATATACTATTTCCTTCTATAAAGATTACTGAAATTATCACTGGTGAGAACGTGACATTGAATTATTTCAATGAAATTATTATATTGTAAGAGGTTTAGACTGGGCTGACATTTAGCACAGTTAGTAGAGCTTCACTAAGGTCCTAGGTTTGATCCCTAGCACTGCAAAAATGGGAGAAGGACATGGCAGCCAACTCGTGATATAATCCCAACAAAATCTGCCATTGAAAACTCTAAGAATAGCAGAGAAGCCCTGACGTAGTGCCAGGCCTGGCACATTGTGGGGGAGTGTTTTGTTCTGTTGTACCTAAGGTCGCTATGAGTTGGACCCTACTTGACGGCACCTAGCAACAACAACAACCCATTAGGAGAACATGTTACAGTTGACAAAATGCTCATAGGTTTTTCTGGTGGTTGTCATTTCAGAATATTTATGCATAATATGGGATATGGAAGAAGGAAGTGGCAATCCACTCCCAAGGCAATCCCAAAAAAGCAATCAGCCATTGAAAACTTTATGAGGGTCCCTATGAGTCGGACACGCCTCAATGGCACCTAACAACAACAACAACAACAACAACAACAAATATGGGTTAAAAGTTATGGTTTTAGCAGATGCAAAAACTATTGTCTCAACAGTTATTTATATTACAGAAAAGATTCTGATGGCAAAGGATTGGATCAACATTTGACGCTCAGCAGACCTACTCAATCTGCTTCATTTAGCTAAACCAATTTATAATTGGAATCACAGCATTACTAGAAACAATTGGCTTAGCCCAATTGAACTGGTGAATGAGTTGCAAAAGAAAAGCTAACTTATCTAGGCATATGGGTCAAAATGAGAAAGAAGTCCCTCCCAAATTTTGACCAGCAAGAATTCGACCTAGAAATTCTTCCATTATATGGATATCATGCTGATATGACACTACTTTCACATGTCACCAAAAAATCAAAAGCTGTCATACTAGTATAATTCATGCATTAGCATTCTAGTACTGATGAAGAAGCCAGTAAACCTGAAAAGACAGCATTATATAATAAAAAAAAAAAATCAGGAGTAGATGTGCTAAATCAAAACTGTGAAAATTACACTGTTGTTCCCAAAACTTGTAGGTGGCCAATGGCCATTTTTAAGAATGGTAGATATGATAGCAGTAAATTCTTACATTATATATGAAAGTTTAGAGAGAAAACAGTTACCACAGTTGGACCTTATGAAGCTATTAGGACAATAACTAATTCTTCCTATATTGAAATGACAAGTATATAATGAAAGAATTCCTATTGAAATATGAACTTTGATTAAGGGGGAAGAGCTGCCTCCTCAGAGTCCAGTTTAAGGAAGGAAATGGAGCAAAGCCCCAGGGACCTCCATTTGCTGATATGGCACAACTCAAAATGAGAAGGAACAAGTGTGAACCACCATTAATAATTGGAATGTGGACTGTACATAGTATGAATCTAGGAAAATTAGAAATTGTCAAAAGGGAAATGGAGTGCATAAACATCAACATTCTAGGCATTAGTGAGCTAAAATGGACTTGCATGGGCCATTTTGAATCAGATAATCATATAGTCTACTATGCTAGGAATGACAAAGAGAAATGGACTTGCATTCATCATCAAAAAAGACATCTCAAGATCTGTCCTGAAGTACAATACTGTCAGTAATAGAATAATGTCTATACACCTATAAGGAAGGCCAGTTAATATGACCATCATTCAAATTTATGCACTCACTATGAAGGCCACAAATGAAGAAAGCAGAGATTTTTTTACCACCTTCTGCAATCCAAAATAGATCGAACATGCAATAAAGATATATTGATAATTACTGGTGCCTTGAATGGAAAAGTTGAAAACAAAGAAGTGGGTGGCTCAGTAGTCGGAAAATATGGCCTTGGTGACAGAAATGATGCTAGAGATTGCATGATAGAATTCTGTCACTCCAATGACATTTTTGGGGCAAATACATTTTTTCACCAACATAAACTAACACTATACACATGGAAGCGTGCAGCCGTAGCACTGTGGTATCGGATCCTGTCAGATCTCCGAACCTAAGCAGGGTCGGGCCTGGTTAGTACTTGGATGGGATACTGCCTGGGAACACCAGGTGCTGTAGGCTTGGGAGAAGGACCTGGCAGTCCACTCCCAAAAATCAATCCACCATTAAAAACCCTATGAACAGCAGAGAAGCATTGACAATAGTGTTTCCTCTGTTGTGTGTAGGGTTGCTATGAGTCTGACACCAACTCCTTGGCACCTAATAACAACAACAACAACAACAACATACACATGGAATTCACCAGATGGAATAGATCAGAACCAAATGGACATTTCTGGAAAGAGATGATGGAAAAACTCAATATCAAATGTCAGAACAAGACCAGGTGCTGACTAAACTGAAACTGAAGAAAATTAGAACAAGTGTATGAGAGCCAAGTTATGACCTTGAATATATCCCACCAGAGTTCAGTGACCTCCTGAAGAATAGGTTTAATACATTAAACACTAATGACAGAAGACCAAGTGAGTTGTTGCATGACATCAAAGACATCATTCATGAGGAAAGCAAAAGTTTATTAAAAAGACAGGGAAAAGAAGAAAAGACCAAATTACATGTCAAAAGAGACTCTCAAAGATGCCCTTGAATGTCAAGCAGCTATAGTAAAAGGAAGATATGATGAAGTTAAGGAACTAAACAAGATTTCAAGGGACAACTCAAAAAGACAAAATCAGATATTAAAATGAAAGGGGCAAAGAGCTGGAGATAGAAAACCAAAAGGGAAGAACATGCTCTCTTTTTCTCAATCTTAAGGAATTGAAGAAAAAATTCAAGCCTTGAGTGGCAGTAGTGAAGGATTCTACAGGGAAAATATTAAGCAACACAGGAAACATCAAAAGAAGATGGAATACAGTCATTATACCAAAAAGAATTGGCAGATGACCAACCATTTTAAGAGGTTCCATACAATCAGGAACCAATGATATGGAAGGACGAAGTGGAAGCTGCCTTGAAGGAATTAGCAAAACACAAGGCTCCAGGAATTGATGGAATACCAATAGAGATGTTTCAACAAACAGATGCAGCCCTAGAGGTGCTAACTTGTTTATGCTAAGAGATTTGGAAAGCAGCTAACCTGGCCAACTGACTGGAAGAAATCCATATTTGTGCCTATTCCCAAGAAAGGGGATCCAACCAAATGTGGAAACTATCGAATGATATCATTAATATCACATGCAAGCCAAATTTTGCTAATAATCATTCAAAAGCAACTGCAGCGGTATATAGATAAGGAACTGCCAGAAAATCAAGCCAGATTCAGAAGAGGGTGGGGAACCATGGATATCATTGCTGATATCAGATAGATATTAGCCAGAGGAAGAGAATACCAGAAAGATGTCTATGTTTTATTGACTATGCAAAGGTATTTGACTGTGTGAATCATAACAAATTATGGATAACACTGTGAAGAATGGGAATATCAGAGCACCTAATTGTACTCATGAAGAATCTGTACCTGGACCAGGAGGCAGTTGGTCGAATAGAAGGAGGAAATACTGTTTGGTTTAAAGTTGAGAAAGGTGTGCATTAGGACTGTCTCCTTTCGCTGTGTCTCTTCAAATTCTATGCTGAGCAAATAATCCAAGAAGCTGGGCTTTGAGGAAGAACACGGCTTCATGATTAGAGAAAGACTCATTAACACCCTGAGTTATGCAGATGACACAACTCTGGTTGCTGAAAGTGAAGAAGATTTGAAACATTTACCGGTGAAGATCAAAGAACACAGCCTTCAGTATGGATTGTGCCTCAACATCAAGAAAACAAAAATCCGTACAGTTGGGCCAGTATGCAGCTTCATGACAAATGGAGAAAAGATTGAGGTTGTCCAAGATTTTGCTTTACTTGTTTCTACAATCAACACCCACAGAAGTAGCAGTCAAGAAACCAAAAGACACATTGCATTAGGAAAAGCTGTTGCAAAAGCCCTCTTTAAAGTATTGAAAAGTAAAGATGTCACATTGAAGACAAAGGTGTGCCTGACTCATGCCATGGTATTTTCAGTTGCATCATATGGTTGTGAAAGCTGGACACTGAATTACGAAGCAAGGAGAAGAAGTGATGCTTTTGAATTGTGGTGCTGGAGATGAATATTGAATATACCATGGACTGCCGAAAGAACCAGTGGTTCTGTCGTAGAAGTCCAAACAGAGTGCTCCTTGGAAGCAAGGATGCCTAGACCACATCTTATGTACTTTGGACATGTAAGGAGGGATCAATCCCTGGAGAATGACATCAAGTTTAGGGGAGTGGCAGGTCAAAGAAAAAAAGGAAAAATCTCAACTAGATCAATTGACACTGTCTACAACAGTGGGCTTAATCATAAATCAGATCATGGCACAGAATCAGGGAGTGTTTTGTTCTGTTATACATAGGGTCGCTATGATTTGTATCCAATTTTGTTGTTGTTAAGTGCTGTTGTGCCCAACTCATAGCGACCCTCATAGGGTTTTCAATGGCTGATTGCTTCAGGATTGCCTTGGGAGTGGATTGCCACATCCTTCTCCCATTTTTGTAGTGCTGGGAATTGAAATCAGGACCTCAGAGACTGCAGAGCAGCGCTCTACCAACTTAGCTAAATCCCAGCCTGGCGGCCAACTTTAGGGTACCTAACAAAAACCAGGACCTGAAATCCCCCATACATCTGTTAGCTTATTGTGCCATGGGGGCATGTGTGTTGCTGTGATGCTGAAAACAACGCCATCAGTATTTCAGATACCAGCAGGGCCACCCATGGTAGCAAGGTTTTAGCTGACCTCCCAAAACAATTAGCCATTGAAAACCTTATGAATAACAGAGAAGCACTGTCAAATATTGTGCCACAAAATGAGCCCCCAGGTCAGAAGGCATTTAAGAAATGACCGAGGAAGAGTTGCCTTCTCAAAGTAGAGTAGATATTAATGATGAGAATGGAGTAAAGCCCCTGGGACCTCCTTTTGCTGATGTGGCATGACTCAAAATGAGAATAGTGGCTGCAACAATGGTTCAAACATAAGAAGATCATGTACCTGGCAGAATGTTAGTAGTATTTCGTTCTGTTGTACATAAAGTCACTAAGAGTTGGATATGACCTATAGGTACCTAATAACAACAAAAGGCCTGAAATGCCTGATTCACCTTAAGAAAATCTAGTAAAGGCAGCAAAAAGAAAATGATGTTATATTTGCCCATCAAAACTTGATAGGAAAACATCTTATTTGCCTTCTAAATGCAAAAGGCCTGTCTGCTTAAAGTGTTATAGAAACTGATACTCTTCGATACTTAATATTTTATATTTTGTCTTTTATTTTGTTCTATAACTGAATAAAGTTTCAGTTTTTTAAAAAAGAATGAAGCCAGGAGTGATGTCTCACACCTGTAATCCCAGAGACTTGAGAGGCAGAGGCAGGAGGATCACAAGTACGAGACCAGAGGCAGTCTGCATAATTTAGTGAGACCCTGTCTCACAATAAAAAGTTAAAAAAAAAAGGGGGGGTTGGGGGGACAGCTCAGTGGTACAGCACGTGCAAAGCATGCAAGCATGAGACCCTGGGTTCAACCGACAGTACTGGGGAGAAAATGAAAGGGAAAGAGAAATATATGTATTTATATGATAGTCTGTCATTATAGAAGAATGACTACAAAAGCATATGCTAAAAACCTTCATATCCATGTACTTACATATCTATAA
Organism: Pedetes capensis; assembly: GCA_007922755.1. Taxonomy (NCBI): domain Eukaryota; kingdom Metazoa; phylum Chordata; class Mammalia; order Rodentia; family Pedetidae; genus Pedetes; species Pedetes capensis. Next base: position 24,961 of record VMDO01000671.1, on the reverse strand, counting down.
AATACGAGATTTTGTAAAGCAAACTTTAGCAGGAGTGTCGGACAACTCAAATTTTATGCTGTAGTGTTACATTTGTCACTTAGTTTACAGAAACAGTTTGGTCATTGGTGATGACTCCAAAGTGTAATAAGCTCTGTCCTTTTTGGTGGTAGCTCTGCAGCCCCTCCAACATATACTGTCCTGCTCAGTTCTTTTCCTGAGGAGGCCTTGATGGAAGAAGGAAAGAAGTGTTAACTTGAAAAGTTAGCAAGTAAGATGCTGCCTTAGCCAAGCTATGATACAGATGGCAATGACAACATGTAGGAGTTTTCTTGAATCTTGAAATCACGTGTACAACAGGCTGTGATTGCCACACTCATAGTGGACAGTTAATGAAAAGGTACAGGTCTTCTTTCAGAACTGTAAATGTGGAATGTGATCCTGGCAGATATATAAAGTGCAGTTAGAACTTTTATTTCTACGTTCTCCGTTGTGGAATTGAAATTTATGACAGTGATTATAGGAAGTTACAAAATGATGAAAGAGAAAAAACTGGTGAGAAATGTGCTTTCATAATGAGTACAATAGACTGTGTCACATACATGTTGGGATGTCTTAAATATTCGTTGACTCTTTGTCTTGGTTGATAGCATGGTCCCAAGCAGAGGACCTGGCAGGAAAGATCTAGACTCAAACTCCAGAAGAGCATAAAATAACACAACTTATTGAATTTAAGCACTTATGTGCAAAGCACTGTTCTAAGCAGTTAACATTTGTTTCCTCTTTTAATCATCTCTGCAGGCTGTGACTTTTGCAGATAATTCTGAGGTGGGAGAGTTGACACCACTCATCAGTGGTAGGGTAGGGGCTTGAATGCTTATAGTCTGGCTTCAGAGCCTGCACTGATGAATTGTTATTTTTAGGTGCTGTTGAGTTGAGTCCAACTCATAGTAACCTTATGAACAACAGAATGAAACACTACCTAGTACTGTGCCATGCACATGATCTTTTTATGTTTGCATAAGTTGCCCATTGTTGCAACTACTGTGTCTTCTCATTTTGAGTGGGGTCACCTCAGCAAATGGAAATCCCAGAAGCTTTATTCCATTCCCATCATTAAGGTTGACTCTACTTTGAGGAGGCAACTCTTCCCCGGTGGTCTTTTGAATGCCTTCCAACCTGGGGGGCTCATTCTCCAGCACGATATTTGAGAGTGCTTCTCTCTTATTCATAGAATTTTCAATGGCTAATTATTTTGGGGCCTGTAGCCATATCACTGTGGCATCCTATCCCATCAGATCTCAGAAGGTAAGCAGGGTTGGACCTGGTTACTACTTGGATGAGAGATCACCAGGGAATACTGGATGCTGTAGGCTTGGGAGAAGGACCCACCAACCCACTCTTAAAAAACCATCAGCTATTGAAAACTTTATGAATAGCAGAGAAGCACTGACAATAGTGTTTCATCTGTTGTACTTAGAGTTGCTAAGAGTTGGACAGACTCGATGGCACCTAACAACAAAAATTATTCTGGGAGTGGGTTGCCAGATCCTTCTCCTTCGTCTGTCTTAGTCTGGAAGCTCAGGTGAAACCTGTCCACCATGGGTGGCCCTGCCAGTGGCATAGCTTTCAGCATCATAGCAACCCACAAGCCCCCACAGCACAACAAACTGACAGGCACAGAAAGGCACTGATGATAGCCCTAGCAAAAAATCCCACTTAAAGTAAAATCTTAGAGAAATTTTGAAAAAATAAATTGAGAAACTTTGATGAAGCAAATGAAATAAAAATCAGCTTGCAATTCAGAGCACATACTGTTAGAAAAGGAAGTCTTATGGGATAATTTTTTATAGTCCTTAATTATTATCTTAGAAAAATGTATAAAATTCAGAAACATAAAAAATAATAAATATGAAGTAAGTATGGACCTACTCTCAGGAATCTGTCCACAAATTAACCTAAATATTTAGAGTTTTATTTCTTTGCATGTTTAATCATATTCAAAAGTGAAGTAAGTACTTTCACAAAGTCATTGAAAATGAATTTGTATTCAGTCAGTCTTTGACATATTTTTCATAGTCCTAGTTAGCAAGGGCTACTAACTGTTGGTTAGAAATAAGGCACTGTAACTTGTGGAGCTAGATTGTGCAGGACCTTGGGTTCAACCCCAAGTACCACAAATAAAAAGTTAAAAAGGAAAAAGAAGTAAGGCACTATATATAATTTGATTCAGTTTCCAAATAAAATCTTTTAAATGTTTTTGTTTGTTGTTTATAAACAGGTACATCTTATAAACAGTAAGACCTACCTGTAAAGACCTTTTGATAAAATTGATGGTCTTCTATAAATTCATATGTGGTAATTTTTAAGATTCAAAGATTCATAATACTACACTGTTGAAAATACTGAGACCAAGTATAAAGAAGATATCTTGGCCATGTGACTGACTTTTTTTATGTGACATTTAACATACCAACCTCACTTGTACTACTGAACTTTGAATTAATGAATTGGCTATTAAAAAACTTAACAGTAAACACTCAAATTGATGCTTGTGAATTATGGTGCTGGAGACGATTATTGAATATACCATGGACTGCCAGAAGAACCAATAGATCTGTCCTAGAAGAAGTGCAACCAGAGTGCTCCTTGGAAGCAAGGATGGCCAGACTGTGGCTTACGTATTTTGGACATGTCAGGAAAAACCAATCCCTGGAGAGGGACATCTTGTTTGGGAGAGTGGCAGGTCAACTGAAAAAAGGAAAACCTTCCACCAGGTGGATTGACACAGTGTCTGCAACAATGGGCTTAAACATAAATAAGATTGTATGCCTGGCACAGAATCGGGGAGTGTTTTGATCTGCTGTACATAGGGTCGTTATGAGTCAGACTTGGCTCGACTGCACCTAACAACAAGGAGAGTATTTCTGATTCTATGATATCAAATTATTCACTTTAGCAATAAACATATCAGTTCAGTATCAGTTCTCATTTGGGTGATATTTCACTTGGTGATATTTAAACAACATATTCTTTAATATACTCATTCAATTATTATGACATTTTAGTTACTTGTATTTCTTAGTGAGATAGTTGGCTTCTCTCAATGAAGAATATTGCTTGTGTTACTATAGCAAAGGGATGAAAGACAAGAAAATGATATTGAAATCCCCATATATATCTTCCCACCAATTTTGAACTACATAATTACTCTCTTGCAGTGTCAGAATGCAGGTACAAGAAGTATATGAATATTTTTGCATATACGTATCTTTGAACATAAGTATCTCTGTCTTGTGAAATAATCTTACAATTTCTATATATTTATTAATCTTACAATAATATATCACATGACTAAAATATTTAAGAATTTCACATATATATTTGATAAGAATTACTAGTAGGCAACTTACAGTGAATTTATTTTATTAATATAAATGAGAATATGGCTAAGTTGCCAATATACTTTTTGTTTAGTTTCTTCTGTGGGATAGTTGCTTGAATTTGGGCTAGGATATAAAGTTTATCTTTGGACTTAGTGAACCACTCTAAAATGAGACTGATTGCTTGAATCCCTAGTAACTTTAACACTACAATGATCATGGATAAGTTTGTTACACTTCTTTCTTGATTTATAAAAATAGATTTTGTATAGTTTTTTAAGCTTCTCTCTTTTGCTACACCTATGTGCTGATTCAACCAGAGTCCAAGCCCAAACCCTTTCATTGGCCTCTTAAGTTAACCTGAAAATTAAGGTCCAAATGCAACTATATGTTGTAGAATACTATTTCAGAAGATCAAATAAAAGCAATAACTGGTGTACTAGGAAGAAGGTTGTGCTATTTTAGTAATTTAAAGAATTCTAGAATGAGCCAGATGTGGTGGCACACACCTTTAATCCCAGCAGCTCGGGAGGCGGAGGCAGGAGGATCGCAAGTTTGAGACCAGAGGCAGTCTGTGTAATTTAGTGAGACCCTATCTCAAAAATAATAAAAAATGGTCTGAGGGTACAGCTCAGTGGTCCAGCACTTGCACGAGGCTCTGGGTTCAACCCCCAATACCACAAAAGAAAAAAAAGAATTCTAGAATGTAAGTTCATTTTTGTAGTGTGCTTGTACATTGAGTAGGATACTATATGTTGGTCCTACTGAACATAACCTTTATGCTGCTATCTTGTCTGGTTTGTTTCATTTTGTGTGATTTCTTTTTTTCCAACTTAATATACTATTATTGCTAATATGTTAAAAAGGAAATTCATTAGAAAACACATTAGACAATTATGTTAAAACTTTCATTAAAGCATGCAACATTTTCATAAAGGTACTTTTAATAAAATTTATTTCAAAACATTAAAAAAAATAATTGCTAACTAGTCTTTCTTTCTAACAGCTATTATAGACTTGCCCTCTGAGGCACAATAATTATTTCATTTTGGGGCCAGGGTGTAGCTCAGTGCCCACCTGGCATGTCCAAGGCTTTGGGTCTGATCCTCAACCACATAAAAGCATGAAAACAGAGTGAGGAATGGTGGTACACACTTACAATCGCAGCACTCAAGAGGATAAGGTGGGAGGATTGAACATCCAGAGTTTGAGGCCTGCCAGGGCTACATAGCAAGACCCAATAAACAAAATAACAACAACAAACTTCAGTTGCTGGTATAATGAAGGTCCTCAGTAAATTGTTACTGAATTTATTGAACTAATGTCCTTAAAGCATTAGTATGAAGGGGTGATTGGTTTACGTAAAAACTAATAAAGTACTTGAGCCATGAAAGAGAAACACATTTAAGAATTTTAAAGAATTTAGCCCAGCGCAGTGGTGCATGTCTGTAATCCCAGCAGCTTGGGAGGCAGAGGCAGGAGGATCGCAAGTTCAAGACCATAGGCTATCTGCATACAACCCCTAGTACTGCAAAAAAAAAAAAAAGATTTTTAAAGAATTTGATGATTTTTGACACAAGCAATTTTGTTCAAGCATGAACTGCTGTGCCAGGTATGGTGGTGCACACCTATATTATCCCAGCTTTTGGGAGGCTGAGGCAGGAGGATCATGAATTCAGTGCCAGCCTGCCTCCCTAAAAGGCAAGCCTGGGTGACCCAGCAAGGTCTAGTCTCAAAAAATCCAAAAGAAAAGAGAAACTAAAAAAAAGGAAGAGGTAGTTAAAAAAAAAAACCAAAAAATAAAAAAACCAGATATCTTGTTCCCTGAAAATTCTATAGAATTTCTGTCCAGGGCTACTTTCTTTTTTGTTGTTGTTTATTTTATTTAATTTTTTAATTTTTTTGTGGTACTGGAGGTTGAACCCAGGGCCTCGCACTTACATGCTCTGCAAGTGCTAGAGCACTGAGCTGCACCCCCAGCCCCCCCCTTTTTTTTTTTTTTACTTTTTGAGACAGGGTCTCGCTAAGTTACATAGGCTGGCTAAATTACGCAGGCTGCCTCTGGTCTCGAACCTGCGATCCTCCCGCCTCCGCCTCCCGAGCCGCTGGCATTACAGGCGTGCGCCACCGCGCCTGGCTTTCCAGGACTACTTTCAATACTAGTTTTCCTTGTCTTTATTTTCCTGTTTATCAATATGTGTTCTCCCTCTGTGCAGTTCAACAACATGTTGCTGTACTGTGTGCCCAGATTCAGCTTGGTGGGCTCAAAATTCACAGTTCGGACCAGGGTTGGCATCGATGGAATGAAAATTGTGGAGACTCACAATGAAGAATATCCACATACTTTCCAGGTATCTGGGAAAGAGAGAACACTGGAACTGCAGGCCAGGTAAGAGAACCATTACTATCACAGCTTTCTGAAAACATGAGGATAAATCAGAACACAGAATTATTCTGAGGGTTTTTCCCCAAGTGAATACCCCAGATCTCTGGAAATCTGGTGGGATATAAGAGGAAGGCTGGGAGCTCTGAAAAGGCAGATGTCATGTCTCCCATCCTCTGAACTCTCCACAGTGCCTAGAACAGTGGTGTGCAGATGGTGAGCAGTCAGGCAGCTCTGCAGAATGGTAAGGCACTCACAGGATGAGGCTGCTGTGGTCAAATTAGACCTAGAGACTTGTAAGAAAAGGTTCTCTCCTAATCCTCCTTTTGGTTCACAAGTGCTTGTTTCTGATGCTTATTATTCCATGTGAAACAAGGAGTCCTTCTGAGGGTCTCTGTTCTTGGGACTTAGGAGCACTTTGAAGGAGAGAAATGTTCAGCAGGATGGTCAAGGTAATGACTCTCCTGCCACCGTTGTAGGATACATGAAGGGGGCCACTTGAGGCCTGGGTGGACTTTGGCAATCAGAACTTTTGGAATATGGCTCTTGTTGTATACTGTACTGAGTAGGAGAAAAAGGGTCAGGGTTCTGCATTTACATTCCCTAGAATGACCATGTTGGGAGTGGGGGTTGGAACATGAGAACCAGCAGATTGCAGCTGGCTACCTTATGCATGTTGTTGTTGTTGTTAGGTGCCGTCTGAGTTATGACCGACTCATAGCGACTCTCATAGGGTTTTCAATGGCAGATTGTTTTCAGGATTGCCTTGGGAGTGGGTTGCCACGTCCTTCTCCTATTTTCATGGTGCTGGGAATCAAACTCGGGACCTCAGAGACTGCGGAGCAGCACTCTACCAACTGAGCTAAATTCCAGCCCCTACCTCATGCATAGACCTCTGGAAGAGTGCTATTGGGTTTTGAAATAATCTGCTTTAGAAGATGGCCATCCATTTGCCCTGCAAAGGCCTAGCATGGTGAAATTTTGGACACCCCTGAAGGTTACAGATCTGAGTGTAAAGTACCAATCCCAATTCCAGTGGTATCAATAGCCTAGAGTTCATGGAAAGCACAGAAGCCCTTCTGTTTCTTTGCACAATATCGTGGTTCTGGTTGCTCAGATAAATTCATCCTAGATATTTTTACTTAGTCACTGCCTAAAAGCTTCATGATATTTTCACAAAAGAATAAATCATTGAGCTTATTGGGAATCCATGCCCAGGGAGTGGGGGGATTGGTGAGGTTATAGTTATAGGAGGTATTGCAGACTGGGAAAGTTTGAACAAACATTCAGTTCTTTGGTTTCCCACAAACTATATATTTTTAACTCTTCATTACCTAAGGATCAGTCAAGAGACTGCTCTGAAGTTTAGCAGGTAGCATTTCTTTCCTTTTTTGTTGTTTTCTTCTGGCAGTACATGGGGGCTGAACCCAGTGCCTTGCACATGCTAGGCATAGCTCCACCACTGAGCCATATCTCCGGACCCTTTTCTATTTTTATTTTTTAATTTTGAGACAAGGTCTGTTAGTTACACCGGCTGCCTCTAGCCTTGAACCTGTGAACCCCCTGCCTCTGCCACCTGAGTAGCTAGGATTATAGATGTGCACCACTGTCCCCAGTTCAGCAGGTAGCATTTCAAGCTAGAGTTTCAGAAGAGTTGGTTTTGAATGTCATATTCTCCTACTTCATAGTAGGATTTAGGCCCCAGCTACCTTAAAATGCAAGGTAAGAATGCATGATGCTATGCTGGAGCCTCCTAACATAAGTAACTGAGTTATTGGCCCTGGCAACAGAGAGTGCTCATCAGTAGTTTTTATCATCATAGAATCTGAAATTTCAGTGTAGTCCCAAATTTGCAAACCCAAGAGATGTGTGTAACTGCAAGGGATAAGCTTGTAAAGCATTTCCAAGGTTTCTTGATTTGCCTAAATGAAGACTTTAGCCCTTGATTAGCAAGTTGGTGCTCCTTAAGTACAGAGAGTTGCCAATTTATAACATTCCAATTACTACTGGAAATTTAGTCATTCTTCCTTAAATTTCTTATTGCCCTAATTTCATTGCTCTAGTTATGTTTATGTTTGTATAATGATATTGAAAGTCTGAGCTAAGTGATTGTTTTCCATCTGGTCTATAATGGCTTTCAAAAATGGAGATAAACGCTGAAGGTTCAAAAGCTGAGTATAGTGGTACATGCCTATAATCCCAGCACTTGGGAGGCAGAGTCAGGAGGATCATGAGTTTCATGCCAGCCTAGACTAAGCAGCAAGACCCTGTCTCAAAAAAACCAGTGATGTATCTCACTGGTATAGCACCTGTCTAGCACATCCAACCTGTCTAGGTTCAATCCCCAGCCTGGAAAAAAATAAAAGAGTGTTCATGTATTGAAACATTACATGGCACCCCATTAATACGTGTAAGTTCTATGTATCAATTTTTTAAAAATTGGAAAACAAAAAACAAGGATAAAGTATTATTTTATGGCTTTTAGGTGATGGTTTTCCATTGCTAAATGGAAATTTAAGACATATTAATAGAATGAATTAAACAAAAGCGTATAAAAAACCTGCCATGACTTAAACTAAGACAAAAAGCATTAAAGTCTTGTCAAGTTTCTTTGTCTCCATTTGAAAGACTGAGAGTAGCTAACAAATAACTTTGATTTCAGAGCAAGGGAACTGTGGAGGTACATAGCAAATTAGTTTTTTGTCTTTGAAGGGCAAGATTGAAGTGCCCAGAGGGATAAGAAGCAGAATCTTCCATTGTAACATTCACCACATTCCTGGCACACTATGGTAATCAATAAAAATAAATGCTGGAAAGCTGGATGGTGTCACAGGAACAAACCCTCTGGCTAGCCTCATTCATAGTTCACACCTGTTGGAATGAAGCAGGTAATACTCAAGTTGGGACCCTCACATGGCCCTAGCTTTACCAAACATGCAAACAAAGTCACTGTTTCTCTCAATTTAGAGGTCTTATCCAATTTACAGTCCTCTAAAGCGGATTTTTCAAATATGGCATATGATCACAGCCAGCTACGTAAGCTGCCTACAAGAGAGGAGGTAAAATTTGTCTTAACAGGGAGAAGGGAACTTGACCACATCCAAGGAAATTTTTTCCCTATTGGAAAATTACTAAACCCTGGGGCTCATTGATCTGTGAAATGTCTTTCCTGCACGCATATAAAGTGTTTGTATGTTTTGCTCTATGTACAATGAGTTCGGTATGGTATTACTTGAGCCTCTTCAGAACAGGAAAATTGTTTAAGAAAACGTTAAGCTCCTCCTGGGGAGATGTATGTAAGATTACAAGAATAACTATAATATTTCTAAGGTGGGCTGTGACTAATAGCCTTCATGTGGTCTTGGAAAATGGGAAGATTAGCTATTATAAGTCAAATGGTAGATGTATAGAGTCACCTGAATATACAACTAGATGATGGTTGTTAATGTCATGGTAGTATACTAATAGATGCTAAACCTCACTCTCCCCATCAAGATTGATAGGTACCAAAGTTAGTAGATAGTCTGACACTGTGTTTAAGAAAAATTTGTCCTCCAGGCGCGGTGGCACACGCCTGTAATCCCAGCAGTTTGGGAGGTGGAGGGAGGAGGATCGCAAGTTTGAGACCAGAGGCAGTCTGCATAATTTAGCGAGACCCTGTCTCAAAAAAAATGGGCTGAGGGCGCAGCTCAGTGGTCCAGTACTTACACAGCATGCAAGCGCGAGGCCCTGGGGTCAATACCTGGTACCGTTAAAAAAAAAGAAAGAAAAAAAAAATTTGTTCAATTGCCAGTCTGTATAATTTTTACTGTAATGTCTTCCAAGGCATTCCTAAATTTTCCAGGAGGTTGGAACATTGAAGAATAGTTTTATTCACCAGGTGGAATTCATCAATGTTCTCTGCATTCACTTTAATTTTGTTTTGTTTTAGTTCTGAGCAAGACAAAGAAGAATGGATTAAAGTAAGCCTGACTTCTATTTTCTTTTTGGTAACCTCTATATCCATATACAGAAGAGTACATATTTTATTTGCTTAATGTAGTTGTCAGAACAAGTTCATTTGAACATGATTCTCATCATAAGTATTTATTTAATAGAGTATATTAATTAATTTGAATGTGATACTTTAATGTGTGCTTTGAATGTCATTTATGTTTTAGGCCCTTCAAGAGACTATTGATGCTTTTCATCAAAGGCATGAAACCTTCAGAAATGCAATAGCAAAGGATAATGATATTCATTCAGAGGTTTCTGTAAGTTGAATTAAGATCCTAACATTAGGCTCTTTTATCTCTTTGTAGTTGCAAAAGCTCTATCTAATCATTTTATTAGACAACCTTTTTCCTTTGCAATGCCAGAAATGGCTGTTTAGACAGAATCTCATTTCTTCTTAGATGGATACAATAATAAGTGTCTCTTTGTGCTTCTTAAACTTCTTTGACATTTTTATTTCTTTTCCTGGTCTTAACTTTCAGAACATAGTTTAAACAATGTTGTTAAATTACTTTTTTAAAGTGATAAAAGGGAATTACAATTTTTTCTATTAAAATAAAATCTCTCTCATTTTTAGACTGCTGAACTAGGAAAAAGAGCCCCAAGATGGATCCGAGATAATGAAGTGACAATGTGCATGAAATGCAAAGAATCATTTAATGCACTGACGAGGAGAAGGCATCATTGTCGAGCATGTGGACATGTAAGTGAGATTTCTCAGTTGCCAAAGTTGCTACTGGGCTGGGATTTAGCTCGGTTGGTAGAGCACTGCTCTGCAGTCTCTTGAGGTCCCGGGTTGGATTTCCAGCACCACAAAAATGGGAGAAGGAAGTGGTAATCCACTCCTGAGGCAATCGCAAAACAGCCGTTGAAAACCCTATGAGGGTCGCTATGAGTCAGACAGGACTCAACAGCACCTAACAACAACAACAAAGTTGCTACTGCTGTTAAGTGCCATCAAGTCAGGTCCAACTCATAGGGTCCAACCCTATGTACAACAGAGTGAAGCACTACCCAACATTGTACCATGCACACAATCTTTTTTATGCTTTAGCCCATTGTTGCAGTCACTGTGTCAATCCATGTAGTAGAGGCTATTCCTTTTTTTCATTGACCCCCCACTCTTCCAAACATGATATCCCTCTCCAGTGATTGATCCCTCCTGATAACATGTCCAAAATATGTAAGAGACTCAGTCAAGCCATCTTGCTTTCAAGGAACACTGTGGTTGCACTTCTTCTAGGTAGATCTATTGGTTCTTTTGGCAATCCATGTATATTCAATATCCATTTCCAGAACCATAATTTAAAAGCATCAGTTCTTCTCCTGTCTCCTTTATTCACTGTCCAGCTTTCATAAGCATATGATGTGACTGAGAATACCATGGTGTGAATCAAGTGCACCTTTGTCTTTGATGTGACATTTTTTCAACACTTTGAGAGCTTTTGTAACAGCTTTTCCCAATTGTCTTTTGATTTCTTGACTGCTGCTTCCATGGGTGTTGATTATAGAACCAAGTAAAACAAAATCTTGACCAACCTCAATCTGTTCTCAATCATGAAGTTGCTTACTGACCCAGTTGCAAGGACTTTTGTTTTCTTGCTGTTGAGGTGCAATCCATACTGAAGGGCATGTTCTTTGATCTTCATCAGTAAGTGTTTCAAATCCTCTTCACTTCTAGCAAGTTCTGTTATCTGCATATTGCAGGTTACTAATGAGTCTTCTTCCAATCCTTATGTCATGTTGTTCTTCATAAAGTTCAGCTTCTCAAATTATTTGCTCCACATAGAGACTGAAGAGGTACAGTGAAAGGATAAATAGCCCAGACATACACCTTTCCTGACTTTAAACCAATGTTCTGTTCAAACATATGCCTCCTGGTCCATGTACGGATTCCTCATGAGAACAATTAATTGCTCTGGTATTCCCATTCTTCACAATGTTATCCATAATTTGTTGTTACCCACATAAATGCTTTTGCATAGTCAATAAAACATAGATATCTATTTTCTGCTTTCAGCCAAAATCCATCTATGGTCAGTAATGATAACCCTGGTTCCACACCCTCTTCTCAGTCTGGCTTTATTTTCTGGCAGTTCCTTGTCAATACACTGTTGTACTCGCTTTTGAATGATCGTTAGCAAAATTTTACTTGTATGTGATATTAATGATATTGTTCTACAATTTCCACATTTGGATCGAACCCCCTTCTTGAGAATAGGCACAAATATGCATCTCTTCTAGTCAGTGGGCCAGCTAGCTGTTTTCCAAATCTCTGGGTATAGATATGTGAGCACCTCCAGTGCTGTCTCTGTTGAAATATCTCAGTTAATATTCTATCAATTCCTGAAGGCTCATATTTCGCCAGTATCTTTAAGGCAGCTTCCACTTCTTCCTTCTATAGCATTGGTTCCTGATCATATGCAGCCTTTTGAAATGGTTGATCATCCTCCAATTCTTTTTAATATAATATCTCTGCATATTCCTTCCATCTTTTTTTTAATTTATAAATGTTATTGTGGTACAGAGTAATAAGCCATTCGCTTTATTCATTATGCAACTATTAAATCAATTTTGCTTCACAATCATCGTACATATTTTACATATGAATTAAAGAAAACTAGGAATGATGAAAATCATATGCAATCATGGGTTATATTTTCATTTTTTCTTCCCTTTTTGTTATGTATTCATATAGTTGCATCCTTTGAGTTTTTCTTCTCCCTTTTTATTCCTCTACATTGTTTCCCCTCCTCTAACCTCTACTCCCACCTGATGATCCGTTCCCCCCATCTGGTTATATTTTCCATTCTTAGGTAGGTATGATTATTCATTTTTATATATCTAAATATTTATATCATCTTTTCCTTCAAGTTAGATTTAACTCCCACATATGAGTGAGAGCATAAGGTATTTCTCTTTTTGAGTCTGGGTTAATTCACTTAAAATGATGTTCTCTAGTTTCATTTGCTGCAAATGGCATAATTTCATTATTGTTTACTGCTCAGTAATATTCCATTGTGTATGATGTTAATTTTTCAATCCACTCCTCTGTTGATGGATATCTTGGTTGATGTCATACCCTTGCAATTATGAAGAGTGTTGCATTAAATATGGAAGTTCAGGCGTGCCTATGGTATCATGGCTTATCTTCCTTTGGGTATATTCCTAGTAGTGGTATAGTTGGGTTATATGGAAGTTCTATTCTTCTTTTGAAGATTCCTGCATTAATATTTTCCCTATAGAATCAATCCTTCATTATTGCCATTTGAGGCTTGAAATTTTCTTCAATTCTTTAAGCATGAGAAGAACAGAGTATGTTCTTCCCTTTTGAGTTTGTACCTCCAGCTCTCTGCATGTGTCATTATAATATTTGATTATGTCCTCTTTAACCTGCCCTTTGGAAACTTCTGTTTAGTTCTTTAGCTTTGTCATATCTTCCTTTTATTTCAGCTACTTGTCATTCAAGGGCAAGTTTCAGAGTCTCTTTTGACTTGTCATTTGGTCTTTTCTTTTTTTACCATCTTTTTAATAGCCTTTTGCTTTCCGCATGAATGATGTCATTGATGTCATACCACAGCTCATCTGGTCTTCGATCATTAGAGTTTAATATATCAAATCTGTTCTTGAGATGGTCTCTGAACTCAGGTGGAATATACTCAAGGTCATACCTTGGCTCATATACACTTGTAATTTTCTTCAGTTTCATTTTGAAACTGCATATGAGCAGTTAATGGTCTAACCCATAGTCAGAACCTGATCTTGTTCTGACTTCTGATATTGAGGTTTTCCATCATCTCTTTCTACAAATGGAGTCAATTTGGTTCCTGTATGTTCCATCCACTGAATTCCATGTGGACAGTCAACATTTTTGTTGGTAAAAAAAAAAAACATATTTGCAATAAGAAAGCCAATAGTCTGACAGAATTCTGTCTTAGGCTTCCAGCATCATTTCTGTTGCCAAGGCCATATTATCCAACTATTGAGCTGCCTTCTGTATTTCTAACTTTTGCGTTACATTCACCAGTAATTATCAATGCCTCCTGATTGTATGTTTGATCAATTTCAGACTGCAGGAACTAGTAAAAATCTTCCATTTATTTTTAATTTGTGGCCTTAGTGGTGGGTGTGTAAATTTGAATAAGTCATATTAACTAGCATTCTTGGCATAGTAGAGCATATGATTATCTCATTGAAAATGGCTAATACCAGTCCATTTTATCTCAGTGATGTCTAGAAAACTGATGTATATGCACACCATTTCACTTTTGACAATTTCTAATTTTCCTAGATTCATACTACATTCTACTTTCCAATTATTAATGGGAGTTTACAACTAGTTTTTCTCATTTTGAGTTGTTCCATATCAGTAGCTGGAGGTCCCAAGGGCTTTGCTGCAGTCTCATCATTAAGGCTGACTCTACCTTGAGGAGGCAACTCTTCCCCAGTCATATTTTGAATGCTTTCTAACCTGGGGGACTCATTTTTAGAAACTATATCTGATAGTGCTTCTCTGCTCTTCATAGGGTTTTCAAAGGCTAATTGTTTTTGAAGTGGGCTGCCCGATCCTTCTTCCTAGTCTCTGTTAGTCTGGAAGCTCAACTGAAACCTGTCCACCATGGGTGACTCTTCTGGTATCTAAATACCAATGGCATAGATTTCAGCATCACAGCAACATGCAAGCCCCCTTAGTATGGCAAACTGAAAAGTGGGAGCTAAGGTTGTTAGTAACTATACGAATGAAGTAAAATCATCAACTTGGAAAAGGCCAAAAAATTCATTAACAATCACTTGATCAATAAAACCTACTTTTGTGCCAATATATGCAATGCACTGTTATAGGCCACAGAGGGAAAAGAAAGGTAAACAAAATGATTCCTGGCTTCATGTAGTGAAAAAAACAGACAGGAATTTCAAATTACTATCAGTAGAATAAGAAAGCAATCAAGAAGTTTAAATAGAGCATGTTAATAATGGAGGAATAACTGGAATCAATTTAATTTAGAAAAACAGAGGCCTGTGGGTGGGTTAGTATTTAGGCTAATGCCTAAGAGGTTAGAAAAAGCTAATCCTTGGAAGGGAGGCAGGAGGAGCATGACACACAGTAAGGGTCTATGCCAGAGGCCTTGCAGGACAGAGCTTGTTTTGTTCATGAGATTGTCACAAGGTCATGTGGTTGGAGTGTGATGAGTAAGGGAAGTGTGGCATAAGAAGTGGTTAGAGAGATAATGACCAAAGGAGTTGATGCCTTTGAGAAGACAAGAGATGGAACACATAATACAGATGGAATTTCTGGCTTTGATATGGAGAAGGGATCATCCTCTATTATAACAGAAAAGGAAAAGATGAGTGCAAATGTAGATAGATGGGTGAGTTTTATTATGGTTCTTTGGTGAGGGAAAAGGAGGAAGTTTAAGTTCAATATATTTCTGTTCAATAATGAGGCAGACTCATCAGCTGAAAGTGGAAGGGGAAAGAAGAGGGAGATGGAGAAATTCATGAAGGATGACTAAGTATAAAATAGTTTTATCTAGACCAAGAATATTGAGCCTACCAGAGAAACACAGGTGGACACGGTGCCAAGTAAAAGCCTCTGGTTATAAATTTAACGGGATACTAGTTAGCTTAATGGCAATGATTTTCTGTAACAAGATTCAGCAATGCCGGCCAGAGAAGGCAGGTGGTAGGGTTCATCCAGAATGATGAGGAAAAATAAGGGGAGAGAGTTGGAGGTGTCTGCTTTGGAGAGTTAATGAAGAAGGAAATGTCTACTAGATAATGAAAACAGGAAGTCCTGGGGGGTAAGGTGGCAACTGATGGTTAATGAGAAAGCAGTGGGGTTAGTGGATAGCAAGATTTCTGTAATTTCAAAACTGCATGGTAGTGGCCAGCTGTGAGCAAGCAAAATAGAATTTGAGGGATGTTAATGAAAGAGTGGGATGTTCATACTTAGTATGCCAGATGTTCAGTGTCTGGTGGTGACATCATCCATGAGAATGGATAGCTAAGGTATACTGTCAGAGAACGACTCTGGCAATAGGGGCCTGAGAAGTCTGTGTCAGTAGATTGGTACCATGAAGGCTGAAGTCAGCAGGCATTGTGGTAGCGTGGTGAACTATGATCCATCAGCTATAAATTCCTGAGTGAAGGGGAGTGGGGTAGATCATGAGGAGACCATAACTCAGTAGGGGAAGTGGATGGGGTAGAGTCAATAGTTGGCCTGTCATGAGTTTATGATAGCAAGAAAAGCAGCTAAGGAGCTAGGTGCTCTGGTATGCATGTATAATCCCAGTGACTTGGAAGGCTGAGATGGGAAGATCATGCGTTTGAAGCCAGAGGCAGCCTATGCAACTTATTGAGACCCTGTCTCAAAATAAATAAAATAAAAACATGGCTGGGGATGTGGCTCAATGATAGAGCACTTGTTTAGCATGTGTGATGCCCTGGGTTCAACTGCCAGCACTGAATAAACAGGGAAAAAGAAAAGAGCCAAAGGATACAAACCTCAGCTCTTAGTCCTGAGGTTCTCAGAAGTGACAGGTGAGATGAGAGAAAAGGCAGCCTCCACTGGATATAGAAGAGTTTGATCCTGGAGTGAGACTTCCAGAGAGCCCAAAGGAAGAGTTTTGAGGGAAGAAATGGGGGACAGCAGTAGAGTACATTATGTACAGAGCAGTATACACAGGGTTGAGGCTCCAAAAAGAACCAGAGAAGCTGGATCTTCTGGAAACAGAGGCAAGATGGAGTTAAATCTGCTGGCCTCTGAGATGAGGGGGCACAACCAGACCTATTGCTGTAGTCTGCAGGTGTTTCCCTTGGCAGCCTGGCAGCCCTAGGGAAAGCAGAATGAGTGAGGCAGCTTGACTGCTGGGAATACACAGGCTATATGGGTGGATGCAAACTGCTTGATATTAAACAGTACAAGATAGCAGTAGATTAAACTGGCAAATGCCGAGGCTAGAAAGGTAGGTAGAGACTGGGTCATTGAAAGTCATATATGCCATGCTAAGATGCTTAGATTTGATCAAGTAGAAAGGAGAATTGGCTCAGAGAGTTAAGGCGTAGCCAATAGTGACTCTCAACCTTAAGGTTTGGGTGATTGAATAAATGGTAGTGTGCCATTAACTGACATAAAAAAATAGATGTTTTTTATTCATCTCTATTTTGTCCATTCTTTTCAGCTGGAGCTGATCTCTTTTATCCATTCTTTGGATATTTTTGATTTCATAAACTTTTTTCTTCTAAATATACCTGATTGTTTTTGATAATTTTTGTTGCTTGCCACTATTTTTTCAAGTGTTTATTATACAATTTTAGAATTTGTATCTAGCATTGCCACCAACATCTGAAGAAATTCTGACAAAAGTCTGTTGCTGTTTGTTTCTACTAACTGTAGCTCACAGTGGCTTGTTTTCTGGTGTAGTTCATCTCTTCTAATTGTGAGCTTATGTATGGTTGATACTTCATTATCCCCCTTTTTAAAGTTTTAGCATAATGACTGAGTCCCTGGTTCAGCTCTCCTGTGTCTTTCAGTCTCCAAGAACTTTCTCCAAATATAAACTGAGTTTGCTCTATTTACTTACCATTACACTTTCTGCTCACTGTTTTTCGTTTTTCTTTATTCATTGGGCTTTGTTTTTTGCACCTTGGAGAGTTATCTTTAATGTAAGGAACTATTAAAATTATATTTGCTTTGTGTCCAGGACCTAGTTCTATTATGGCAAAAGGCTTCTGAGAGTATCTATCTAGTCTGCCACATGGCCAGAAGCAAGAGTCAAAACATGCTTACTTGCCACACAAAGTGGCGCGTGACTCAGGATTCAGGAGGATTGCAAATTCAAGGCCAGAGACAACCTGCATAACTTACTTAGCATGACCCTGACTCAAAAAATGGGCTGGAGGTGCAGCTGAGTGGTAGACACTTGCAAAGTGTGTGCAAAGGCCCTGGGTTTAACCCCCAAGTACCAGACACAATAACAGAAAAAGTTAATAATGGCTACATATTTTGTGATTTTTTTTTTTTTACTTAGTCTTTCTATATCCTCAAGTAGTTGTATAAACTTACATAAAACTGATAATTTTTGTGGGTTTGTGTCCCTTGGCTGTTAATGAAATTTTAAGTTACTTATCCAAAAATGTTTATCTGATTATAATTTAATAATCACATTACTGGGCTGGGGTTTAGCTCAGTTGGTAGAGTGCTGCTCTCTACTCTGAGGACCCAGGTTCAATCCCCCAGCACTGCAAAAATGGGAGAAAGATGTGGCAATCCACTCCCAAAGCAATCTCAAAACAGTCAGCCTTTGAAAAACCTTATGAGGGTTGCTATGAGTTGGATCCGACTCCAGGGCACCTAACAGTAATCACATTACTAATATATAAAAATAATGCTACCTATAAACATAATTTGAGCATGGTTTATATCAGCCATTCAACTGAGTTTCATATGGAATGAGTGAAGAAAGATAAAGCATGAAATGGAGAGGTATCATCAACTTTTAGAGAGCCTTATAAAACCAAGTTGAAGATTATATCCTTTCTCTTAAGAAGGATGAGTAAACACAGAATAGTAGGCATTACAATGTCATGATCTAATAATTTGTATGCTTAATTGCAAAAATTAAAATTAATAATTCTTTCAGCTTATTCTTTTTCTTTTTTAGTTTTGACTTAGTAAGGCAGTATTGTAACAAAATTAAATTGATAGCAAACATCTTTCTCAGAGTAAGAATTTTTAAATCTGTCAGAGTTTGCTTGAAATGTTTTCTGGAATTTAACATACTTGCCTTTGGTGAACAAACAAAAGTATGTTTTCAAATACATTATCAAAATTCTGTTTTAAAAATAAAATAGTTGATTTGAGTTTGTAGGTACAAATATGTTAATTCTAAATCCCCAAGTAATTTCATTGCAATTATGACAAAACAGTGTGGTGGTGTGTTGTTGCTGTTGTTTTGGTTTTTTGTCGTTGGTTGGTTGGTTATTTTTGTGTGTAGGATGAGAGGTAAGCTGGGAATTGAACCCCGGGCTTCCCACATGCTAAGCGCACACCATACTACTGAGCCACACTCTCAGCTATTGGACGTTTTCATCATGAATTATAAATGCTGTGAACCTAATCCAAATTTTTAACTGATATTTATATACATAGGTAGAGTTTATTTTAAGTTTGGAGAAAATGTATTTCCATAAGAAAATGATTTCTTAAACTATGAGTTTTTTAACAATTATAATTAGAAAAAGCACTGTTCACTCAAAAACATGCATTTGCTTTGTAGTCATTTACTGACATTCTGTAGAGTTTTATAGCGTAGCAAAATAGACAATCAAATAATCACGTATGTACATAATTAAAAACTAATCAATGCTATGAATAAAAGTATACAGAACTTTAGTAGCAGAGTGACAAGAGTAATGCTCTATTCTAGAAGTTGGAGGAGTCTTCCTTATGGAAATAAAAATTGGATCAACATCTGAAAGATGAGCAAAAGTTAACTCAGTGAAGCAGAGATGAGAAAGAAAGGGAACATGGTACTTTCAGGGTTGTAAGAAGCCAGTGTCACTGAAGACTCAGAGCCAGGGGAGGACAAGAGGACAATTATATAGGCCATGATTAACAATTTGTTCTTTAAGAGCAAGGAAAAGACTGGAAGATTCTAAATAGGACATATCAGATTCACATTTCTAAGAGAGCATCAGACCACTGTTTGGAAAACAGCTTGCTGTGGAGTGTAAGAGTGGAGGCCTAGAAGATAGTAAGGATGCTATGAGGATCATTTGTGTGTCTATCAGAGTCCAAACATGGGTGCTGGTAACTTGGATGTGGGTGATTATAAGGAAGACCTAGAAACATAGAGGGACTGAACAAATATTTAGGAGGTAAAGCAGGAGAACTTAATATGTTGCACCTAAGGAGAGAGGAGGGGCTGGGATTTAGCTCAGTTGGTAGAGTGCTGTGCTGCAGTCTCTGAGGTCCTGAGTTCAATTCCCAGCACCACAAAAATGGGAGAAGGACCTGGCAATCCACTCCCAAGGCAATCCCGAAACAGTCAGCCATTGAAAACCCTATGAGGGTTGCTATGAGTTGGATACCGACTGGACGGCACCTAACAACAACAACAACAACAAGGAGAGAGGAAGGAAGGGAGGTGCTGGGAATGACTCCTGTGTGTTCTGCTGGCCGGGACTGGTTGTGTAGTTGTGCCCTTTCCTGTGATAGGGAGACCTGAGAGAGAACAGGTTGAGACAGATGAGGTGGGGTAAGGAGAGTGCCCTGAGCAGGGAATACCTTCAAAAGCCAAAAAGGCAAAGATGAACAGCCTATTACAAATAGCATTAGAACACCTTGACCTGTACTCCTAATGTTTATTGGGATGTTGTAGTCTAATTAAAAACCTATCTTTTATGTTTAACTTTTTCCCATTTATTATTACCTGAAATTGATTATTTAAGCCTTTTTGTCCTTTAATTATTTTTTTTCTCTAATTCAAGGTGGTTTGTTGGAAGTGTTCTGACTACAAAGCTCAGCTTGAGTATGATGGTGGAAAATTAAGCAAAGTTTGTAAAGACTGTTATCAAATAATAAGTGGATTCACAGACAGTGAAGAAAAGAAAAGAAAAGGAATTTTAGAGGTATGAAATATTAAATATTAGATATCTGATTTTTAGACAAAGAACATACAATTCCTTTTCTGTGAGGAATACAAATAATATACCTCTCTTAGTGTTTAACATTGAGGAAGATTCATGTTTTCGCTTGATTTTGCTCACTTTTGGGATACAGCTTGGTTGCATAGAAAGGTTGAATAGCTAGGCACGATGATGCATGTCTATAATCCTGTGACTCAGGAGGTGGAGGCAGGAGGATTGCAAGCAGAGGCCAGAGATAGTCTGTAACTTAGCAAGACCCTGTCTCAAGATAAAAAGTAAAAAATGGGCTGAGTGTGCAGCTCAGCGGTATAGTACTTGCAAAGCATGCATGAATACTTGGGTTTAATGCCCCAGTACCACGAGGAAAAAAAAAAAAAAAAAAAAAGGACAGTGATTTTTATGGTAGTAGTAGCCATAGACAAATATTAGAATATTAATTGATATCTCTTGTAACGCCCAAATTATAGTATTATAGTATTTTTTTACTTTATAGGAGAGCTTTTGTTTCAATTTCATCATATTGACTTTCAAAGCCATTGCATGAAATCTTTCAAATTTAGGTTGAAGTACCGTTTTCTTACCATTTTCTTACTCAACTTATTGTGTGAAAATAGCCTGTTTATTATGGTTACTTAATAACCAGTGGTAGTAACTTAATAGCTGCATTACTGTTGAAGTATCTCCCAAGTAAATTTTACTCATGTTTTAGAGTCAATTCAGACAAATCCACATGCCTAGGAACTGTAATATACCTTGTATCTGAAATGGGTTTCACATCCAAAGATATTAACAATATAAGGAATAACTTGTATAATAAGTCCTTTGTGGCAATAAATTCAGGGAGGCCTGGAAATAGGATCAAAATTCTATGTATTCAAAGTCATAGAGATACAGTTTATCAAGAATTTCTAAAGAATCAAAAACTGCTGAATAAGCATTTACAAGTACCAGTAAATGTACAAAGGTCATTTCTGTTAACTGAAAAAGGATCTTAAACTTCAAGGTCTATTTGAGGTTAAAATACAGGGCCAAATGTATAGTTTTAAATGTAATTCTGAGTTCTCCTGGGATAGTGATGTTACCTGTGTGGCAGACCAAGGTGGGAATTTCTCAGGCAAGAAAGGTAGGGAGACATTATTCGTTGGCTTCCAGGAACAGAGCCTTAGCTTCAAGACTTTAATAGGAGCAACTGAGGAGATTAGCCCCATACAACGAGTCAGATAATGTGTTTTAAGTATAAGGATCAGACTATATCTATGGGGGAAAAAAAACTAGTTTTCTAGAAAACCTTATACTTGGGAGAAAATTTGTCAATTATTAGATTAACCCATCTACCCAGGAAAACTGAATAGCAGAGAAGTACTTTTAAATATAATGCTGAAAAATGAGTCCCTCTCCCCCCAGGCTGGAAAGCATTCAAGAAATGCCTAGGGTAGAGTTGCCTCCTCAAAGTAGAGTCAACCTTAATGATGGGGAGAGAGTAAAGTCCCTGGGACTCCTGTTGCTGATGTGGCATGACTCAAAAAGAGAGGAAACATAGTGGCTACATCATGGGCTCAGGCATAAAGACATCATGTGCATGGTACAGTGTGGGGTAGTGCTTCATTCTTTTGTACTCAGGGTTGCTATGAGTCAGATCAACTTGATGGGCACCTAGCAACAAAACAATAGCTTTTGCTTCCCCTAAGAAATGAGAAGTTAACAACTGTAAGGTGAGGGTTAAGGAGTTCTAGACCCCTACAGATCATCTGGAATAGCTCTCTCCTAAAACAAGAAATGGTTGGAGTTAAAAGCAGGGAATTTGTGATATATGAGTTTTGTTGTCATTGTTAGGTGCTGTTGAATCTAACTCATAGTGACCCTATGTATAGTGCTGGAAAATGAGTCCTCTAGGTTGGAAGGCATTTAAGAAATGACTGGGAAAGAACTGCCTTCTCAAAGTAGAGCTGACCTTAATGATAGAAATGGAGTAAAGCCCTAGGACCTCCTTGTGCTAATATGGCTCAACTCAAAATGAGAAGAAACACCATGGCTGCAACAATGGGCTCTAACATAGAAAGACTGTGTGCATAGCAGTGTTGGCTAATGTTTTGTTCTGTTGTACTTAGTGTTGCTATGAGATCGAGCCAACTTAATGGCACTTAGCAATGTGGTGTGAAGTCCATAGGTAGGAGATAAGTGTGCATGCAAACACACTTAAATGCACATCTGAGACTAACATTTCATGCCAGCTTGTGTCTTATGTGCTCTAGAACAGTAGTCAAACTTTTCTATGAAGGAGTCAGAGAAAATATTTTATTCATTGCAGGTCAAGAGTTAAACCCAAAGATATCACACAGTTACTTTTAAAAAGAGAAGAAACAAATTTCTACAAATTTTTATTGACAAAATTCAGTGTGTTTAATTGTGCTTATAAGTTTATTTTTTATCCTCAGCTGCTCAGCCATTGTTAGAATAGAAAAATTTCAAAACCATATTATTTGATATGTAGGATTTTATAATATGGATCTACTAACAAAAATGGAAATCTTTGAGAAAGGATGACATTTCACTTAGAGGAACACTAACTTTGGACTCTTATCAAATTGATTATAAAAATTCATCTGGGAAACTATTCTTGGTTCCTAGGACATACAAAAACAGGTGGTAGGCTGGAGTTGACTTGCTGTCATTTGCCAGATGCTTCTTAAACTACCTGTGATGAAGCATCAGTTATATTTCCAAACTCCCAGATCAATGAAAATCCACAATCATGTACTTGAGTATCATTGGTATACAAATTTCTTAATTCTTGCTTTTCCTTTCTTTGCCCATCTTTAACTGGTAACTAAACAGTTTTCGAATTAATGCTTTAAGGAGAAAAATGTTATCTTCCCCAAAACCCTACATACTAAAATAATAATATACTAAATGTTTTTAATTTAACCAATAAAATTTGTAGAAATGTGTTTAGTTTCCTCACATAAATATGTACATTACATCCTTGGTTTGGTCTCTTGACCTGCAAAGAATACTTCCTCACCTGGCATGGTGGCACACTCCTGTAATCCCAGTGACTTGGATGGCAGAAGCAGGAGGATCGCAAGTTCGAGATAGAAATAGAAGCCAGTTAATTCCTATAATGTGTGATAAAAATAAGTTAAACAGTTTTGCTCCTTTTTAGCCAATGGCTAATATATTAGAAAGCAGACAACTATAAATGGCCTTTCAAAAATTTATTATAAAAAAAGTATTTTACGGTATTGAGGGTTGAACCCATGGCTTACGCATACTAGGCAAGTGCTCAACCACTGAACTACATCTCCCATTGTAATAAAAGTATTTTTAATTATCTCAACTAGTAGGACAATTACTGGCTTTTGCTTTTTTTTTTTTTTTTTTTTTCTCTCCTGTCCAGCACCTGGGGGTTGAACCCATGGCCTTGCACACACTTTGCAAGCGCTTTACTACTGACCTGCACTTCCTGCCCCTTTATTTTTTATCTTGAGACAGTGTCTCACTAAGTTATGCAGTCTGCCTCTGGCCTTGAACTTGTAATCCTCCTGCCTCCACCTCCTATGTTGCTAGGATTACAGGGGTATGCCCACTGCATCCAGTGGTTTTTGCCTTTTTGCTCTTATATTCTTGCATTGTTTAAATATTATGGTTAAAAGTTGAAGGTCTGAATTCAGACTGGCTAGATTGAAATTCTAGCATGCAAATTCCTAAGCGTGTGCTCTTGGGAAAGTACTTAAAAACTCTCAGTTTCAAAAATAACGTTAAGTACTAACTTCTCAGTGTTGGTATGAGGGTTAAATAAAATAATGCATGTATCTAGCAAAGAACAGCACATATATGGTAAGCAATCAAAATTATTTAAATTCAATGTCTTTTTATGATGAGTTAAAGTTGGCATAAATATTTTTCCATGTTGTTGCTGTTGTTGTTGTTGTAATTACAAATGATCATTTTTGGATAATCCAAGGAGACATTTTACACAAATACATTTCTCTTAAATTGAATTACTTCTGTATTTGGTTTGTTTTGTTTATTCTTTTTCTCCATTTTCCTAGATTGAGTCAGCAGAAGTATCTGGAAACAGTGTGGTATGCAGCTTTCTTCAGTACATGGAGAAGTCAAAACCTTGGCAAAAAGCTTGGTGTGTGATCCCCAAGCAAGACCCCCTTGTGCTGTACATGTATGGTGCTCCCCAGGTAACTATACCACATCTGTTTGAGGGGAGAGGGGCTGTCAGGGCAAGAGGGAGCCATGTACACACTGAACTCAAAATCTTTCCTTTGATCCTCTGCATAACAAAAGAGCTCAGGCAGTGTCACTGTCTCATTAAAACTGAAATAATGAGTAACTAAAACCAAGTTTGTTGTTAAACTGATGAATTTTTTTTTTTTTTATTAGAAATTTTTAATGTACATCATAATGTGATTCATTTTGACATGCTTTTCGTTGTGACAATTTTCATATATGCAATTTGATAAGCATTATTCATATAGGTTACCCCTTACGCTCCTCTATGTTTCCCCCCTCCCCCCTTCCTATCTAAGTTTCCCATCCAAGTCTTCTCTATCTTTTACTA
>VMDO01000670.1:144500-269314 GCA_007922755.1 Pedetes capensis | reverse complement strand
ATGGGAGACCGCCTGGGAACACCAGAAGCTGTAGGCTTGGGAGAAGGACCTGGCAACCCCCTCCCAAAAATCAATCTGCCATTGAAAACCCTATGAACAGCAGAGAAGCACTGACAATAGTGTTTCCCCTGTTGTACAGAGGGTCGCTATGAGTTGGATACCGACTCGACGGCACCTAACAACAACAACAACAACAACATGTAATTTATTACTCAAACAGGGACATTTTTGAGAGCAAAAGAGATGCTATTAATAATTATGCTGAGGTAGCTGGTATAAACCCAAGGCTGTGCAGTCACCTTAATTACTAGTAAGATTTTAAAAACTACACACATATTTGCACTGAAAAAATGCTCTATGGGATTCTAAAATTGATAGAGGTGGATGTGGTTTTTGCAGTTGACTTTGTAAAAACTCTGAAACCACTCTTGGTAGGATGGCAGTGTGGATTTTTATGGTCTGTGCAGTGCCTAGCATCAGTATTATGTACTGAATGTAATAGATTCCTCAGAAAATAACTTAGTTTCTGCATTAATCCAATTATTCCCAAATATTAGATATTCTAGATCAATAATTCCCATTTTCTATTGTGTCTGATCATTACCAAATCACCAAAATGATGACGAATATAGCACAATTCCATTAAAAATTTTTTATTTTTTCTCTATGAAAATCTGAAGGCAAGTCAACTGATATCTTCATGTACCTAAGGGTGCTATTTAAAATAAAAGCTGGTTGGTTTTTCCATTTCACAAGACTTCATGTTTGGCTGTCAATAAATACTTGAGTAGTTATGAGAAGAAAGACACAAAATGAGGGAATTTTAAGTCTTTCAATATCCTTGAAGGTGAAATCATTTAACATAGGAAAAGAAATACCAAGCAATGTTGATTTCAGGATATTTATTGTGGAAAAGTTTCTATTAGCAAAAAACTATAAGCAATATGTGTCTAACAAGGTGGGACTGTTAAATAGGTAATACTACTAGTTATCAAAATGTGATCCATTGACCTCTAGTATTGATTCATGTGAGATCAAAGCTATGTTCTTAGTAATACTAAGACATTATCCACCTTTTTCATTTTGACATTTTTGACATTTTTTGACATTTTTTGACACCTTTTGACATTTGCAGAGTTAGTGCAAAGGCAATGGTGGGTGAAACTGCTGGAGCCTTACCATGAGTTAAGACAAGGGCATCAAATTATGCTAGTAGTCATATTTTTCACTATCATGAAGTTTCATTTATTTTAAAAAGCCAGTTTTACTTAAGAAAGTCCTTGATGAAACAGTAAAGATAACCAGTTTCACTCAGTCTTGCCTTTTGAGTACTTGTCTTTTCACATTATATGCAAAAGAAATGGAACGGGTGCAAAAAGCATTTCCACCACATACTCAACCTTGGGCTTTAGCTCAAGAGAAAGCACTGAGGCAGTTGTTTTAGTTGCAAATAGAATAGTAATGAAATAACATTTTTTGTGGAGAAAAAATTAAAGAAAAAGATGACTAACAAACTATAGTTATTTAAAATTGTATATTTGACAGATAATCAAAATAGATAACAGTGAACTTGTTACTTCAAGGAAAATGATGGAACACATTTCTTAACAATGGTAAAACATGAGCTTTCAGGGGAAAATTAGAGTTTTGGAAAGCTTATTTCTGACCTCATGAACTTGACATGATCCCCATATTTGTAAACTTTCTAGAAAGATTGATGATGATACTACTGAATATAATTTTGAACTATGACATGGTCAATAGTTTCAGAGGGCTCCAAAATCAAATGTAGATTAGAATCATGTGTGGATCAGATTCATGGTCAAGAGCTGTAGCTGTAGCTCTCCAAATCAATTCACATGTGATCCACACATGATTCTAATTCTCATCTGATTTTGGAGCCCTCTGAAACTGTTGAAAGTGTGCAGATTAGATTTGAGAGTATATGGTATATTGAAACATAGTTATATATACACATATATTTTAATATATAATATATACACACAGGGGCTGGGTTTTAGCTCAGTTGGTAGCGTGTTGCTTTGCACTCTCTGAGGACCCAGGTTCAATCCCCAGCACCACAAAAAGCAGAAGGACATGGCAATCCACTCACTAAGTAATCCCAAAACAATCATCCATTGAAAACCCTGAGGATTGTCATGAGTCAGACCTGACTCAACACCACCTAACAACAACAAAATTTATAAATGTATGTATTAATATATGTATGTATTCGTAATGTATACATATATAAATAATGTATACATATATTAATATATACATATAGACATTAATGTATATATAATATATACATTAATATATATGTCATATAATATATCCATGCATATACACATTATATTATGAATAATTTCTGTTTACATCTGGGAAAGTGGCTTGGGATTTGAGCTGGTGGGTGGTGGGAGAGTAACTTTCCATGTAGTTACCTTTTTGTCTTTTTAAATTTTCTTTCTTTTTTTTTTTTTTTTTTTTGCGGTACTGGGTGTTGGACCCAGGGCCTCGTGCTTGCATGCTCTGCAAGTGCTGGACCACTGAGCTGCCCATTTTTTACTTTTTTTGAGACAAGGTCTTGCTAAATTACACAGACTGCCTCTGGTCTCAAACTTGTGATCCCCCTGCCTCCGCCTCTGGAGCCTCTGGGATTACAGGCGTGCACCACCGCGCCTGGCTCTCTTTGTAAATTTTCTACAATATATTTATGCTATTCAGAAAATTAACAATTTTTAAAAGCAAAAGTCATGCAAATAAATGATGTTGTTGTTGCTGTTGTAAGGTGCCATTGGGTCGAGTCAGACTCATAGTGATCCTATGTACAGCAGATCGAAATACTTCCCGATTTTGTGCCAGGCACACGATCTTATTTATGTTTATGCCCATTGTTGCAGACAATGTGTCAATCCATCTGGTGGAAGGTTTTCTTTTTTTTCCTCTAACCTGCCACCCTCCCAAATATGGTGTCTTTCTCCAGGGACTGGTCTTTCCTGTCTACATGTCTGAAATATGTAAGACTCAGTCTTTGTTCAATATCAGATAAAAATACATGAAAGAATTTGTAATAGATCTTCACTATATTAATTCCCAGCTTCGGCTCATTATCTATTAGGAAAAATATCTCTTTTTGAGTTCACTGCTTCAAATTTTAACTTCAGCCATAGCAAATAGGTGCTTTTTGTCCTGCTTCCTATCTTTCTGCAAACATTTATTTTTTTCATTAGTATTAAGCAATTTTACTGGCAGTGCTTCTTTTTGTTCAAGCAGTATGGCAAAATTTCACAGGCAGGAAATGTTTCTTCTTCTCACCAAGTTCAGTTTATTGGCAAAGAAAAAGAAAGACAAACAGAGCATGACGGACAGAAAATGTAAGGATCATGTGTGGACATTACCAAAAAGAACAAGGGAGAAGATTGAGATGGGGAAGGGGATGGGAGACAGTGTGTGGGGGGGGAGGGGGGCATTGAGGCAAGCAAAACTGGACACAGTGAAGGACAATGTGGAAGGAGGTGGCAGAATTAGTGCAGGGTCAGAGAGTGAGCAGCTAAAGATCAGTGGAAAGGGAAAGAAAATTAGCAATCGGAACAGGGAAAACAAAGTGGAAAACAAAAATTCAGTTGATCAGAGAGAAACAGCCTCCTCAGCAAGTTTCGGAGGGGTTGCTGACTTTGGCTCCAAGAAAAATGGGAATGAAAATCTGTTGACAGAAATTCAGTGAACATTGAGAAATTGAGTGGGACATGACACTTTGGCAAGAGGATAGCAAGAGTATTTTGACTTTGATGAGACTCTTTCTTCTTAGATATAAATTCTGGGTAGTTTCCAGACACAAATGATGAGTCTTGTCCATTTTCTGCTTCTGTGTTCCATCTGGAAAGCTGAAAGCACAGGGAAAGGGACTTTAGGCTGCGATGGATGGGAGGAGGAAGAAGTGGAGAAAGTACTTTCTGTGATCACTTATCCAGTGTGGAGGAGAAAGGCAGGGGCACCAAAAGAGTCCTTTATCGCTTGGCCATACAGCTGAAGACTGTGTGTCTGTCTCTCCAGCTGAGCATCAGCCTGGCCACTTCTGACCCAGACAGTCCCTGACAAACAGTGCTCCACCCACCAGCCCTGGACCATAGCCAAGAAGCTGTGGGAGATGGGAAGTAAGCAGAACCACTTCTAGAATCTTCAGGAAAAAGGAAATTTGAGGAGGTGGGGGGAGAGAGGATTGGCATTAGTAAAAGTGAAACTTATATAGTAGAAATTTTATAATAGAAGTTTGAGGAAAAAGGGTGGGAACAGGAGCATTGATTCAAACCAGCAAGTCACCAGGCTGGATTTGGACTCACTGGTTTGCTTATGATTCATTTTAAAGAGTATTATGTATGTGATGATTGAGAATTTGAGGTTTTTGTGTCAGTAACTTGTCATTATTATCATTTCCTCAATGCCAGACCCCTCAATTTTATATTTTAAGGCTGAACTCTGGAAACTAGATAATGCCTAACCATGATCTGCTGTCTGCAAGTAGCTGGTTGTGCCATACAGAGGACATCAGCAAGTCAGACCAGATGGCAACAGAGGCAGCTGCCCATGAGTAATTTACTGACTTGTTAGTATAGGACCAATAGTAGCCCTATATTGGATCCTGGGAAGAACATCCAGACAAAGCAAAGTTAGCCAATTTAGTCACAGTCTTGTCTTTGTTGTTGTTAGGTACTGTCAAGTTCAGTCCTACTCACAGTGACCCCATGTACAACAGAACAAAATACTCCCTGACTCTGTGTCAGGCTCACAATCTTTTTTATGTTTAAGACCATTGTTGCAGTCATTGTGTCAATTCATCTAGTTGAAGGTCTTCCTTTTTACGTTGACCTACCACCTTCCCAAACATGATGTCCTTCTCCAGGGATTGGTCCCTCCTGACAACATGTCCAAAATACGTCAGATGCAGTCTAGCCATCTTTGCTTCCAAGGAGCACTCTGGTTGTACTTCTTCCAGGATGAATCTGTTGGTTCTTTTGACAGTCTATGGTATATTCAATATTCGTTTCCAGCACCATAATTCAAAAGCATGCATTCTTCTCCTGTCTCCCTTATTCAATGTCCAGTTACCATAAGCGTATGATGCAACTGAGAATACCATGGCATGAGTCAGATACACCTTTTAGGTATTGTTATTTTCTGTCTATATGGTATCAGTCTATGGAGGAACTATTAATATAATGATTCTACGTTTGGCCTATCTTCTAGTGTCTTCTTCAATTTCTTTCTTCAGTCCTTTAAAGTCTTCATTGTAGAGGTCTTTCACCTTCTTGGTTATGTTTATATTTAGATGTTTTATTCTTTTTAAAGCTATTGTAAATGGGATTGTCTTACTGATTTATTTGAAAGACCTCCCATGCTCATGGGTCAGAAGAATTAATATTGTAAAAATGGCTATATTACTGAAAGCTATCCACAAATTTAATGTAATTCCCATCAAAATCCCAGTGACATTCTTCACAGAAATAGAAAAAAAATGCTAAAACTCATGTGGAAGCACAAAAGACCCCAAACTGCTAAATCAGTCCTGAGCAGAAAGAGCAATGCAGGGAGCATCACAATACCTGATCAAATTATACTATAGAACCATAGAGACAAAAACATCAGAGTCCTGGCACACAACCAGATATGTAGACCAATGGAAAAGAATAGAGGATCCAGAAATAAACTCATGTGGCTACAGCCACCTGATGTTCCACAGAGGTACCAAAAATATAAGTTACAGAAAAGATAACCTCTTAAATGCTCCTGGAAGAACTGGATATCCTCATGTGGAAGACTGAAAGTAGATCCCTGTTTCTCACCTTGTATGAAAATCAGTTCAAAAATGCATCAAAGACCTTAATATAAGACCTGAAACTTTGAAACTACTAGAGGAAAACATAGGGAAACCACTTCAAGACATAAGGCATAGGCAAGAACTTTCTGGAAAAGACTCCAGTAGTGCAGGAAACAATAGCAAGAATTGACAAATGGTATTGCTTGAAATTAAAAAGCTTTGCACAACAAGTAATAGCAAAGAGCCTACACAATGTCAATACTCAGAGAAGCCTTCCTTAATTTTAAGAAAGGCAGTGAAGTTTTCATTTAGAACAAGTCAAAAGCCTTCCTTTTACATTAATGGCTAACATCAATAGAATAAACAAGTGCTAGTAAGGATTTAGCTCATTTGGTAGAGTGCAGCGCTGCAATCTATGAGGTCCCAAGTTCAATTCCCAGCACTGCAAAAATGGGAGAAGGACCTGGCAATCCACTCCCAACACAATCCAGAAACAGTCAGCAGTTGAAAACCCTATGAGGGTCGCTGTGAGTTGGATACTGACTCGATGGCACCTAACAACAGCAACAACAACAATAACAAATTTTGGTCTAATACTCACAAAGAAGCACCTGTCCTCAAGTGATGAGAAAAGTGAACAAAGAGCTAAAAAACTACAGTAAAAATAAGTTATCCTGAAACTTCTGGGGTAAGTCATTCAATATAATTGACAACTTATCCTTTGAAGCACAAGAATATTTTTTATTGTTTTATGTGGAAATGACATTAAATAACAATATATTCCTTGCTTTTGTAAAAAAGTATACTTCAGTTACATTTTTGCATTTCCTTTATTAGTTCATGTTAACTGTTTTAAAATTAAGTTATTGTCCTGTGTAATTCTGAAGTGATGATCTGGATCCTGTCGAAGGACTCTTGTTCCTATGTGCGTTTCCTAATCACCTGAATGTTTATAGGTTTTCTCTTGAGTTTTCTTTTTATACTTTCTTCCGCTGTCCTTGTTACCATGCTTTCAGCAGCTGCTTGACCCCCTTAGACTCCCTGTCTTACTTGTTATCTTTAATCTACTTAGCATTTGAAAGTAAATAGCTATGTGTACAAAAATTTGGCTAAGGCAACAGGAAACAGGGTCTGATTTAGCACAAGAGCAAAACATCTGAACTTCAGTGTGTCGGTTTGTTGGTCTGTTGCTTTTAGTATGTGAATTTGGTAGTATCATTCAGATGTTTATAGCTGTTTTTGTTTTATTTTATATTCTCATCTATGATCTTGTAAACCAAGACTGCCAGGCACATTCAGGAAAAATGAAGCATTTTCAACATAAATCCAGGAATTGCTAGCCAATTGGTAAAGCTTTATTGAACACAAAGTTGGTCATGAAAATATTTATGGAAAAGGAGGATAGATTTCTTCCCCCATATGAAAACACACTTATTACTCCTAAAAACTCTAATTCATGGTTATCTTACAAAATAAAAAAAAGATTTTTTGAAACAAGCTCTCACTGTGTGGTACAGGCTGGACTGGAACTTAAGATTCCCCTGCTTTGCCTCCCAAGTGCTAGAGTTTACAGGGGTGTGCCAGCATAAAAGACTAATTTTACAAATTTTTTTAAAATAAAGAAAACCAAAAAGATTTAAAAAAAAAATCTCACCAAAGATTCCCACTATAGACCTGTTACATAGATGACTGTTGGTTTACTTTTACATCAGAGTGTTGAAACCGGGAGCTTATACAGTTGTAGTCATTTTACATATGGAAATTTATAACTCTCTGTTCAATATAAAGCCTGCAGCCATAGCACTGTGGCATCTAATCCTGTCAGATCTCAAAAGCTAAGCATGGTTGGGCCTGGTTAATACTTGGGTGGGAGACCGCCTTGGAACACCAGGTGCTATAGGCTTGGGAGGAGGACCTGGCAACCCATTCCCAAGAAACAATCAGCCATTGAAAACCCTATGAATAGCAGAAAAGCACTAACAATAGCATTTCACCTGTTGTATGTAGGGATGCTGAGTGAGATATCCACTTGATGGCACCTAACAACAACTATTCAATATATCATAAACATCTTGCCTTATTACATAATCTGGATTAAATAGCTCAATTATTGCATAACATATTGAATGAATGAAATGTAATGTACATGTTTATTAGTCATCATACATACAAGTAAATTCATTTATAGTTTTATTTTATGAATTTATATATTTTTATATTTTGAACATAATTGTTCTATCAAATTGTGATTTTTTCCTTGATATTTAATTTTATTTTGTCAGCTTGTTTTAACTATATTTTGTTGTTGTTGTTAGGTGCCATCAAACTGGGTCCAACTCATAGTGATTCTATTTATGGCAGAAAGAAACATTACCTGACACTGTGCCATGCACACAATCTTTTTTATTTTTTTATGTTTAAGTTCATTGTTGCAGCAACTGTGTTTCTTCTCATTTTGAGTTATACCACATTAGCAAATGGAGGTCCATGGGACTTTATTTCATTCCTGTCATTAAGGTTGATTCTTCTTTGATGAGGCAACTTTTCCTCAGTCATCTTTTGAATGCCTTTCAACCTGTGGGGCTCATTTTCCAGCACTATATTTGACAATGCTTCTCTGATATTCATAGAGTTTTCAATAGCTAATTGTTTTGCAAGTGGAGCTTCTGAGTCCTTCTCCCTGGCTTGTCTTAGTCTGGAAGCTCAGCTGAAACCTATCCACCATGGGTGGCCCTGCTGGTATCTGAGATACCAGTGGCATAGCTTTCAGCATCACAGTAACACACAAGCTCCCACAGCACAACAAGCTGACAGACACATAGGAGTTAACCATAACATTCAAGGTAAATTCATTTTTCTAGTAAAACATATTTTACTGGGCTGAAGAATGTAGCTCAGTGCCAGAGTGCTTGACCTCCATGTATGAGGCCCTCAGTCCATTCCCCAGAACTGCAAGAACAAACAAACCTATATTTTACCAAGATATGGACTGAAAAATATAATTCATTTGGATGGAAATTTTCTTGACAGCAAACTATAAAAACATACTAATCAAAGACAGCTGACATTGTTTTGCTCACTCAGATGTCAAAAACTTTTTTTTTCTCTTGCTCATCTTGGTTATTTTAAACTCTGTCTTCCACGTCTCATTTAAAATAATAGTTTTAAAAGGGCTATTCCCTTTCTCAATCTCTGTATTTTCCAATGCACCAATGAAATCCTTTGACTTCTTGTGAAGTAGCAGTGACTCAAGTGACACACTTGAGCCAAGTGTATTGTTTTTATAATCATTGGTAAGAGAAGATGGCATTACCTTACAGAATCCAAAAGGACAGATGGAAAATGACTGCTACAGAATGTCTACATAGAAGACAATCTGCTCACCATCAATTGCTCGCAAATATCTTGATAAAGAAAATGCAGCTTTTGTTCCTTTGTTTCTGAACTACATGAAACAGATTTCAAGGAATTTAAAATTGATTATAGCAGTTAGCAAATTTGTCAGAATTTATTGGTTGTAACCATTTACCATAAATTTTCTGCTAAGAACAGAAACAGATTTGGAAACTCACCCATAGATTGAAAATACTTGAGTCAGATATTAGAGCTATCCTCAAAATTTAAGGTATCCTTGAGAAAGCAGTAGGTTACAGTGACATAACCAGTCTTCTGTGGGATATTTTGGCTATCTGAAGTCTGCCAGTAAAAGGCTTTCTGAATATGGGCTTGACTGGGCCTCAGTTTCTTCACTGGTAAAATGAAATGGTTGCAGGAAGAGACTCACAGGACACCACACCTAGATAGAATCTCAAAGAGAGTCAGCATTAGAATGTTGAACTGAAAACCTAAAGGCTACGGATATCCTGCAGTTAAGACACTGACTGCCCTACCTACTGAGGTTTCAGGAAAAAAAAATACTTTCCCACTTTCGTGATCACAACAGCTGATTTCGTTTCCTCCTTTGCAGGAACCCCCTTCTTTGACGTACAGGAAGGATACTTGAAATAGAAGCAAAAGCAGAAATTGTAGGCAATATAGGAAACACCTAGTAGACCTATATGCCTGCAAAGAGGCCCTGGCTATTTATTGTTCTGAGTAAATTGGAAGGAAAGGTATTTAACAATATCCACTTCCTCATATGATACCTTCCTTAAGTGAATACTCTGCCTAAGCATATTAAACATCTGAGTCAAAATTTCATTGTAGTTCCTCCCCAGGAAGTTTTTTATAAGACAAATAACTGTCACCAATTGTCAGATCAATTGGAATTTTTGTTATAAATTACTATCAATTTACTAATAAATAGCTAAGTAGGGCCATCAAGTGGAAAAGCTCTTGCACGTGGCTGGCAATACAGATGTCTTATAAAAAGAACAGATTCACTGGAGATTTATTTATGAGTAACGAAGTTCACACCAAAGCAAAGTACAGGTTAAGTATCTCTTACCCATGATGCTTGGGAAAAGAAGTGTTTTGGATTTTGGTGTTTTTAGATTCTGTAATATTTGCATATCCATAATGAGATATCTTAGGGATGGGACCCAAGTCCAACTAAAAAATTCACTATGTCTCATATGCCCTTTATACACAGCCTGAAGGTAATTTTATACAATATTCTTAAGTTTACCTGTGTTTTGACTGAGGTCATGTGTGGAATTTTCCATTCATGGTATCATGTCCCTGCTAAAAATGTTTTGGAACTTGGAGCATTTACAGTTTAAGATTTTTAGATTAGAGATGCTTAGCTTATACTATTTTATTTTTCCAAGAATATGTTTGGTATGGTAATGGCCATGCTGCTCCATGGGGCCAAAGACACTGGGCAATTCAGTGTCTCTCTGCATGGTTGCTCATACTCCAACCTATTTGCAATAGCTACAGCCACCTCCAAGGTTGGGTCTAGAATAACACTTTTACACCGTTTTCTTTCTTTTTTTTTTCTTTTAATTACAACACACCATAGAACTATGTTTTAAACCATGAACCAGTACTTGCATATGTGAATGCAGGCATATGTATATAAAGTAAATATATCAGGAAGAAAGTCATAGGAAATGATGCATGTACCATATGGGATATGGTCTGAGATTTCCTATTTTAGCCCATGTTGCTTTATTTGTTAAAATATTATGATCACCCACTATATTGACTGTTGAATCCACAAAGAGGTTTCAGTCTACAGTTTGAAAAACAATGGCCTAGATTAGTAATAAGCAAGATGATAAATATAATAGTAAATAATAATAATATGATAAAAGTTTCAACCAGAAGAATCCTGAGCCTTCTTTGAAAGCATAAGTTTAAGAGAAACCTACAGTAGGAAATGGGGCTGGGATTTAGCTCACTTGGTAGAGTGTTGCTCTGTGCTCTCTAAGGCCATAAGTTTGATCCTCAGCACCACAAAAATGGGAGAAAGATGTGGCAATCCACTCCCAGAGCAATCCTGAAACAATCATTCATGGAAAACCCTATGAGGGTCTCTATGATTCAAACCTGACTCAACAGCACCTAACAACAATAGAATAGGAGATGTTGGAAGGCCTGTCTTCCAGTATATGAGAATTTTCTGAACATGTAATAAAGCAATGACAATCACTTTTTCCTATTCCACCTGTGTTCCTGATTCATCTAAATAGTGTTACACTGGATTTGCTTCTATATACACTCTGATATTAACCAGATTTGTGAGTTAGGAGAGAATTCAAATGTACCACACATTATTATTTTCTGAGATGCCAAGAAAGAAAAAAATCATGGTTATAAAGTCCCATTAATTATAGCCCATTTAATGGAGATATTAAAATGCAAAAAAAAAAAAAAAAAAGCATACAGTTCAAAATCAATCCTAAACTAATGACTCACTTTGGGTCTCTCTTCAAGCCTGTTAGGTCCCCTGTTTTTCCCTTGATAGGACCCAGGTTGCTCATTTGGTTTTTATCTGTGAAGAAAAGTATCTAAGATTTTGTTTTATTAATTTTCTACAATTTTATAGCATTCTAAATTTAAAAGTAATCCTCTGTGACAATCAAGATTATATCTCCTTGTGTTATAGTTGATACCCAGGTAGCTAATGTGACTTGCCACGGTAAACATACAAAAGGAGAGAGACAAAAAGAAGTTTAAAAAGAAAAGATGCAGATTGTTAGACTGGAAAGGAGGAATAGTAGTGCAGGCAAAACTCAAGGCTAGAACCCAAGGCCTCTGGTCTATTTATTCTCCCTCCTCAGGTTTTGATGTGGAATTTGTCATATCAAAAACAACGTCATACATATGTTAGTCCAGGAAAAGATCAAAATTCAAAGTACTGTTTTTACTGAATTTGAACCACTTTTATAGCATCATCATAAAGTCAAAAACCCATTAAGTAAAACCATCATAAGCCAGAGACTGCCTGTGTTGGTAAGGGTGGAGGTCGTATGTCATAGGCATACATGCCACGAGCAGCTTGGCTGGGCAGCTCTAGGAGCATTAGCTCTTAATATGCAAATAACCTTTGATGTAGTGGCTCAAATCTAGGGATTTATCTTATGGAAAATATTTGGAATTTTAGTAGAGATTTATCTATGAAAATGCTGACCACAGTGTTGTTTTTAATCAAGAAATTTTAAACGTCACTACAATGACAGCAATGATTAAATAAACAGTGTAATCTCTAGGCAACCTCTAAAAGAGATGTTGTAAATAAACATGGCCAACACAGAAAACAAAGTCATAAAAAGAAGAAATCATAGGCCCCCTTTACCTCAGAATCCAGTATCTCCATTCTGTGGAGAAATATAAATTATTACCAGAAAATATTTCCTCAAACACTTTAATTATAATATTTTTCCCTTCTCAAGAACTTAGGAGCTACTTTGCTTGAAACGAATTATTTATTTCCGGTCAGGTGATCAGGACCTTCCAGGATCATCTTAATTATTTACTTCTAGTAATTTATGAATAGCAGAGAAGCACTGACAATAGTGTTTCATCTGTTGTCAGTAGAGTCGCTATGAGTCAGACATCGACTTGACAGCACCTAACAACAACAACAGTAATTTATATCCCACTCCCTTCCTATGTGGGTTAGTTGGACCAGCCTTTCACCTACTTAACCTGAAACCGTCATAGCAATCTCCTCCCTGGTTCCTGACAAAGTCCTGATCTACCATTTAAGTACGTTTGTAGTCCTCCTTACTTTGCAGATGCTCCTTATTGCCAATTCCTGTCTCTCTTTTCTTTTAAATCCAACATCTACCCTCTCTGGAAAACATCCTTTAATTAACATTGTTTTGTGGCCCATGCATGCTTAAAACGTACTCTACATTCCTTTCATTTTTGCTCAGCAGTTTACTCGAAAGATGCTTTCCTACTACTGATCTCAATGTTCCCATCTTTTCTCTTAAGGGTGCTATCTTTACACTGCCCATAACTCCAAGGCTGAGGCTTGTCTGAAGCATTCCTGACTCATGTGGCCCTGTCTTCAAGGACCTAAAGATGTAGTGGGGAGGAATATTCAAATACATATGCAGATATACACATGCATCCTCTGCCCCGCAAAGGCACAGGAAGGAGCACATGAACAAAACAGCAAAGTTGTGTTGATAGTTGTTCATAAATGGTTGGTTCATCTCCTCATGAGTAGCTGAGCTGAAGAGAAAAAGTTTTGGACAGTTTAGAGACTCTGACTTATCCTCAACTGTCCCTACCCGTATCTTAACATTTCATCCATATTTAACTATTTCCGGTTTCTCAAAGATGGGTCTTTACATATAACCTTCTCAGCCTAGTGCACACCTCACCACCTTTTTCACCTGGACCACTCATGCCCTTTCTGAAATTTCTCAAGAGACATTCTTCTTACCCCTGCCCTGTCCACACTCCCCTTCACCAAGCAGCCATGGAGCCAGGAGTGATTGCAGCCCATCCTCACAGTGTGGCATTGTTACCATCTGCTCATGTTTCCATTCTCCAATAGCCTGCACAGCACTTGAGATAAAATGTTAAGGATTTGGGGCCCCTACCATAGTGCTGGCAATTATAGTTTGGGGTCAATTCATTTTGTCCCAGGAAAATAAGCAAATACATTTGAGAAAAAATGCTATATCCAACACTGCATGAAAGGAAACTTTGTGGGATTAGTGAGCAACCGGAACCACAGTCATTTCTCCTAGATTTTAGAAGTTATTCTTAGAGCCAGGTTGCTCTTTAGAGTTCATCTTTGATGGAGAATAAGTCGTATAGCTTGTTAGCAATATGTTAGGGGGAAAAACATCTTACCTTCTAAAAGGTTAGAGCCAGCTGGACTTCTGTTTCAAAGACTCATCAGGCAGCCTTAGAAATGCTGTTTCTCTCTCTAATGCTGCAGTGGTTTTATCACTGCTGTAATATTGTATAGGTTTGGTGACTCATGTTACTTAGCTTTGTTCATTTTCCTTGAATTATGATTTTCTTTATCCTTTAAAATGAATGGTAAATATATATATCAGATTTCATAAAGTTCTATTAATTTATTTCAGTTTACTTTATTCTGTATTATTGCCCCTTCAACAGCATTTTCAGAGCCATGCAAAGGATCCCCTTAAGGAAGGTGAAGGCAATCAAAATTTATTTTCAAGAACTCAGTGAAAATCCTGAAAATCAGTTGATTGGTATTCTGGTATTATTAGTGTGAGAGACATTCCTGCTACCTTGAACCACATAAGAAAACATCTCTAGAGACCAGGGGTGGGACTCAAATATGAATCTTATTAGAGTGACTCACAGTCCTGCCTTGCTAGGGTTCAGAAAATTTGTTGTTGTTGTTGTTAGGTGCCATCAAGAGAAAACAAGCTTTTATTTCTTTGAGAATATTTTTTGGGAGCTATATTTGAATCCTCATACCTGTATACACAAAGAACATTTGTGGCAACACAGATCAATATTTCTCGGTCTCCTACAATGTCAAAATATTCAATTATGAGTCAGATGTGGTGAGGAACTGTTGTAATCCAAGTACTTGGGAGGCTGAGGCAGTAGGATCATGAATTCAGGCCAGTTTGGGCTTCACAGTGAGTTCAAGGCCAACCTGGGCTACATCGCAAGATCTTGTCTTAGAAAACAAAACCAAAAGCAAAAACAAAAACAAAAAAAGTAAGTCAAGTATGTTTCAGTGATACATTTTTTTCCCTTATGAAATGTTGTTGTTGTTTCTGTTAGAAGCTGTTGAGTCAGATCTGACCCATAACAACTGTATGTACAACAGAATGAAGCACTCCCCAACACTTTGCCAGGCACAGGATCTTTTTTATGTTTAAGACCATTGTTGAAGCCACTGTATTAATCCATGTAGTTGAGGGTCTTCCTTTTTTTATTGATCTGACACTCTCCCAAACATGATATCCTTCTCCAGGGATTGGTCCCTCTTGACTACATGTCTAAAATATGTAAGACGCCATCGAGCCATCCTTGCTTCCAAGGAGCGCTCAAGTTGCACTTCTTCTAGGACAGATCTGTTGGTTCTTTTGGTAGTCGATGGTATATTCAATATTTGTCTCCAGCACCATAGTTGAAAAGCATCAATTCTTCTCCTGTCTCCTTTGTTCAATGTCCAGCTTTCATAACCATATGATGCTGCTGAAAATACTATGGAATGAGTCAGGTGCATCTTCATCTTCAGTGTGACATCTTTACTTTTCAGGATTTTAGAGAGATCTTTTGCAAAAGCTTCTCCCAATGCAATGCTTTTTTTTTATTTCTTCACTGCTGCTTCCACGATTGTTGAATGTAGACCCACATAAAGCAAAATCTTGGACAATATCAATCCTTTTCTATTTATCATGAAGTTGCTTACTGACCTAGTTGTAAGGACTTTTATTTTGTTGATGTTGAGGTGCAATCCATACTGAAGGCTGCATTCTTTGATTTTCGTCAGTAAATGCTTCAAATCCTCTTCAGTGTCATCAAAAAAGTTGTGTCATCTGTATAACGCAGGTTGTTAATGAGTCTTCCTCTGATCATGATGCTACATTCTTCTTCATAAAGTCTACCTCCTCAGGTTATTTGCTCAACATAGAGATTGAAGAGGTATGATGAAAGGATATGGTCCTGACATACACCTTTCTTGACTTTCTACCAGGCAGTGTTTCCTTGTTCTGTTCAAACAACTGCTTCCTGGTCTGTGTATAGATTCCTCCTGAGTACAATTAAGTGCCCTGGTATTCCCTCTTTTTGCAATGTTATCCATAATTGTATTTGATTCACACAGTCAAATGCCTTTCTATAGTCAATAAAACATAGACATATTTCTGGTATTCTCTGCTTTCAGTGAATATCCATCTGACATCAGCAATAATGTTCCTCATTCCACACCCTCTTCTGAATCCTGCTTGATTTTCCAGCAGTTCCCTGTATATGTACTGCCACAGTTGCTTTTGAATGATCTTTAGAAAAATTTTGCTTGCATGTGATATTAATGATATCCTTCAATAATTTCCACATTCAGTTGGATCCCCTTTCTTGGAAATAGGCACAAATATGGATCTCTTCCAATCATTTGGCCAGCTTGCTGTTTTCCAAATCTCTTGGCATGAACAAGTCAGCACCTCCAGTGCTGCATCTGTTTGTTGAAACATCTCAGTTGGTAGTACATCCCTACTAGAAATAGAATGGACTCTGGAATTATA
This sequence comes from Pedetes capensis, assembly GCA_007922755.1. Lineage (NCBI taxonomy): Eukaryota > Metazoa > Chordata > Mammalia > Rodentia > Pedetidae > Pedetes > Pedetes capensis. The sequence goes on along the minus strand of VMDO01000670.1, from coordinate 252,853 downwards.
CAAACATCTATGGAATGCTACATGGATTGTAAGGATGATGCAAGGGGATATCTGAGTCACACTAATCTTGATTTAACCTCCTTTGCTGTTTGCCATCTGGCTGATGTTGGCAGCATACTTTACCTCTGTGCCTCAGTAACTATATCTATAAAATGGGATGTAAAATACTTGCTTCATATAGTTGTTCAAATGTATGTGAAAGAGTATATGTAAAGGCATAGATAGATAGAAAGATAGATATAGATATAGATATGGACGTATGACAAGTACATATTAATACTTAAATTTTTTGGTTATTACTAGCTTTCTGTTAAAAGATTATGTAATTTTCATTAGTATCTCATATTATTCAAAGATTTAAGTGTGGAAAATGCAATCAATAGCCTTTGGGTTTTTGCACAAGCATTGACATTGTAGAAATAGGATTTTTCATGTAACTTATATCATTTTGTGTGATTTTCCATTAGGATCGACTGCTGACTTACCCTGTCCCCGGCACTAGTATTATTATGAAGTTCAATTCCACCTGAATACAGACAACTATTACTGATATTCAACAGAATTCTTTGTACATGGAGTTTTTGTAAAGCTCTCTGGTGGTTCCTCTTGGCCGGATCAATTACTTCTTAAAACTTTATTGATCCAGCAAGAACCTCAGCTGGGGAGATAACATCATTAAATGATTCATAAATCTAAGGAGCAGCTTCCAAATTACTTTTTATGATATGTAGAAAGAAAACCTTTATGAAGTGAACAAAAAAACAAGAAGAATTTATTCCAAAAAATATAATTCTGCCCAAACAATCCCAAAACAATTAGCCATTGGAAGTGCTATGAGGGTCACTATGAATCGGACCTGACTCGATGACACCTAAAAACAACAACAACAACAACAACAACAACAACAACAACTTAGGTCATGAGAGTTATCTCAATCTTTTTGTTCTAGATCCAAAGTTGGAGGCAGATTCTGTAAGTAGCACATTTCTTTAAAAGAATATAGCTTGTCAGAACAACTGCATGCATTTTCTAGAGCATTTATGTTAATACCACTCAGCTTTTTTTTTCCCTTTTATTTTGATCTGACCTTTGAATAGGATTTTTCCTTCTTATAATTTTGATTCAGCTCCCACATATGAGTGAGAACATGTGGTGTTTCTCTTTCTGAGCTTGGGTTCATTCACTTAAAATAATTTTCTCTAATTCCATCCATTTTGCTGTGAATGTCCTTATTTCATTTTTTTGATTGCTGAGTAGTATTCCATTGTGTATATGTACCATAATTTTTTTTAACCATTCTTCTGCTGAAGGGCACTTTGGTTGATTCCATATCCTTGCTATTGTGAAAAGTGCTGCATTGAACATGGAGGTGCAGGTGTCTCTGTGGTATGATGACCCATCTCCCTTTGGGTAAATTCCCAATAGTGTTATAGATGGGTCATATGGTAGATCTATTTTCAGTTTTTTAAGATACCTCCATATTGATTTCCACAGTGGTTGGACCAATTTATAGCTCCACCAACAATGTAAGAGTGTTCCCTTTTCCCTACAACCTCGCCAGCATTTGCTATTATTTGTTTTATTGACCTTGGCCATTCTTACTGGTGTAAGGTAAAATCTCAGAGTTGTTTTAATTTTCATTTCCCTAATGGCTAGGGATATTGAGCATTTTTTCATGTGTTTCATGGCTTTATGGACCTCTTCATTTGAGAATTGTCTACTCAGTTCCTTTGCCCATTTGTGTATTGGGTTATTTGGTTTTTGGCGAGTTTTTTTCTTGAGTTCTTTATAAATTCTAGTAATTAGACCTTTATCTGATGTATAAAATGCAAAGATTTTTTCCCATCCCATGGGGGTTTCCTTGACTCTGTTCATTGTTTCTTTTGATGTGCAGAAGCTTTTTAATTTCATGTCATCCCATTTATCTATTCTTGTTGCAATTTCTTGAGCAATTGGAGTCCTATTAAGGAAATACTTTCCTATGCCTATATGATGGAGTGTATTGCCTATCTTGCCTTCTATAAGTTTTAAAGTTTCTGGTTTTATGTTGAGATCTTTTATCCATTTTGAGTTAACTCTTGTGTACATTGAGAGATGCGGGTCAGCTTTCATTTTTCTGCATGTGGATGACCATGTTTCCCAGTCCTTTTTCCAGTTTACTTGCTTTGCTCCTTTGTCAAAAATCAGGTGGCTATAGGTGTGTTGAGGTATTTCTGGGTCTTCTGTTCCAGATGTCTTCGGGCCTATTTTTGTGCCGGTACCAAGCTGATTTTGCAACCATTGCCCTGTAGTATAGCTTGAAGTCAGAGATTGTGATTCCACCTGCATTAGTTTTGCAGCTTAAAGTGTTCTGGCTATACGTGGTCTTTTGTGGTTCCATATGAATTTTTGGATCATTTTTTCTAAATGCATGCAATTGTTCTGACAAGATAAAAACAAAGTTCACTACAGGAAAAGTTTCTATCTTAAACAGAACTGGAACCCAAGGACATATAGAAAAATATTACCAAAATGATAGAGAAATGATAGAGAAGACTTAGATGGGGAGGGTGGGATGGGGGGAAGCATACAAGAGGGTAAGGGGGAACCTATATAAATAATGTACATCAAAATGCATATATGGAAACATCACAATGAAAACCATGTCAGAATGAATCACATTAAGGTGTACATTAAAAATTTTCAATTAAAAAAAAGAATATAGCATAATTTTTCTGGGTGTCATGGCACATGCTAGTAATGCCAGGAACTTGAGAGGCTGAAGCAAGAGGATGGAGAGTTTGAGGTCAGAGGCAGCCTGCATAACTCAGCAAGACCCTGTCTCAAAATTTTTAAAAAAATGAAAAAAGGGTGTGGGGGTGCAGTTCAGTGGTAGAGTGCTTGCCTAGTATGTGCAAGGCCCTTGGCTCAATCCCCCAGTACTAGGGGGAAAAAAGAATATAGCATTTTAGAAAGCTATTTATAATTTAAGTAAAAAGAAAGATTAAAAATGAAGAATATCTAAATATATAAATACTAAAATGTGAAGGCATGGCAGATTTCAAGTAAATTTTCTCTTATTTATGATTAGTTCCAACTTTAAAACTATATACATATACACATACACGTCCTATATAATAAGATAAAAGCTACATAACAAAGGAAAATGAATGCAGTTCAAATTTTATCAGCATGAAGTTCATGGACTTTTATATCAATTCTCTTTACTTGGTATCCAGTCATCTGAACTAGTGATATAAGTGTGATATGAGAAGAGGGATATATTTAAAGTATCCAGGCTGAGATGGCTTTAGAAACTGCAGTATTTTCAGCAGTACTGGGAGAATACCTGAGAGAGTAAGATAGTTGCCTATAACATCTGTTTTCTGTTCATCTGGATAAGCACATCTTCCTCAGGATATTTCCAAAAGCACTTTTTGCCTGGATTATTGACACCTATGTGCACCCTTTAATCCTTTAGTAACAATAGTTATTAGAAATTGTGTAGTTTATTCATCAAAATTATGTTCTAATGTTTAAAAAAAGGAGTCTGCTTGTCATTGGAAGGGTATGGCCAGAAGCTTTTTGGTAAAGGATTGGTTTATCCTACTAGTAATAAGCTGGTAAGGCTTATTCTAAACCCATAGGGCTAAGAAGAACTAAACGAACAGAATTTTACCAAAAACTTGTGCTCATAAAAATTAAGATTCATCATAGGAAGCAGAAATTTAAAAAAAACTAACCAAACAAACAAAAGAAAACACAAAGAGGAAGATTGTCTTGGCTTCCAAAGTTAAAATTTTAGTAATTAGGATTCAGACTACAAACAACAGAAAGACTTGCTATGTAATTGTTTACCACCAAAGAACAGAGCATGCTAAACATCTGACCAGAGAATCACACAAAACTCAACCTCTTCCTAAACCAGGAATGGTAAATGTACTCATATAACAAAGAATGATTTGTGTTTAAATTTTTGGTTTGCTTTTAGGTGGCAATATAAGAAGTTGCTTTCCCAGCATGAAGCCAAACAGCCTTGATGGTGAACTCTGTTAGTGAGAAGCCATTAGACATTGAACTTGCAGCTAGATCTCAGTTAAACAAGAACTCCAAGTTAGAGGAAGAAAACAGAGGCAACTACCTTGAGGGAAGCATCCAGTAATTCCACACATACTAGTGTTGATTAAAAACTTATGCTGATTGAGGGGAAGGTACTATGAGGGGGAAGCTGTGTGGGTTGAAGGTGGATGTGCCAGAGCACTGTGGTCTGATATTTGCTTGTTCATTTTCATTTGCTGTTCTTTTCACGTCTGAGTATTTCATGACACAGGAAGTAGAATGTAAGTTAATTACAGAGTTATTTACTCCAATAAAGTTCTATGATTATTCTTTACCCTTATTGCCTCTCTAAAGACTGTCTTGAATTACAAATTATATGTTCTGTGAGTCATTGACCTTTCTTATTAATTCTTATTTATCCTGAAATTCAGGATAAGTAGACCCCACTAGTAGCCCAAACAGTGACAGATAGTAATATTTCTAATCTTGAGGCATTTAAAATCTACTGGAGGAAACAGACAAGGAACAAGACTTCAATGTGATAAAAGTGAACTTTGCATCAGGATAATATGCTACAGTAAATTTAGTAATGTATTGGCTCCATATTTCTGAAACATAAACACTTGCCTCAGGGCCCATGAGATCCATGGATCAAGCAATGGCATCAAGATTAGGGTGTCTTCCTCTCCCTCCATCTCTCAGCTTTGCTTTCTTTGTGATGATGTTATTCTTATGCAGCATATTGGTTCCAATAGCTCCAAGCTTACTCTTACCAAAATAGAAACCACAATTATCAGTTCCTGCAAATGTTCCAAGGCTGGTCATGTTTCTATACCATTACCAGCTCTGTAGTATCTGTGATACAACACTCTCATTTGCTCTCTGGTCTTGTGGATTGAGTGTCCAAGGAAAAGTCAAGGCTTTACCAGCTGAAGAAGCAGAAGCTATCTACCATACTTGATCATCAATTGTACTAAACACCATGAGCTCTCATGAATATTAGATTCCATGACTTTTCTGTCTATATCAATTTCTACTTTATGCCAAGTATATGTATACTATACTTGAATATAGTCTGTATGGAAAGGTCTACACTAATTTAAGATGGACAAACATAATTCTTTGCTGAAACTTGTTGGTGGTGTTAGGTGCCATGGAGTCAGCTCAGACTCATAGTGACCTTGTGTACAACAGAACAAAACACTACCCAACACTATACCATACCTTGCACAGTGCTTCTCTGCTATTCATAGGTTTTTGATGGCTGATTGTCTTGGGATTGTTTCAGGAGTGGATTACCAGGTCCTTCTCCTATATTAGCAGAGCTGGGGATCAAACCTAGAGCCTCAGAGAGTGCAAAGCAAAACTCTATGAATTGAGCTAAATCTCAGCCCTTGCTGAAACTGGTGCCCATTAAAGAGCTAAGCAAAATTCAGATGTGCCACTGAAAAGGCCAAGGCAGAAACAGGAAAAGTCAAAAACAGAACCTGTGTTGAAATGTAAGGTAGAAGAATGAAAGCAAAGTGAAAGAAAGAGGAAAGAAAGAAAGAAAGAAAGAAAGAAAGAAAGAAGAGAAAAGAAAGACAGACAGACAAAAGAAAAGAAGAGAAGAGAAGGAAGGAAGAGAGGGAGGGTAGGAGGGAGGGAAAGGAAGAAAGAAAAAGAAAGAAAGGAAGGAAGGAAGGAAGGAAGGAAGGAAGAAAGAAAGGAGGGGAGAAGGAAGGAAAGAAGAAGGAAGGGGATGGAATCAGTAGAGTACACTCCCAAATCCTTCAATCTGTTGATATTTAGGAATTGTCTCTATCACAGATGAGGAGATTTGTCTCACCATCCTAGAAATGTCATATAGATAAAATGAGCTACTATGACTTTCAGTTACAGTAATTTAAAGATTCCAAACTAAAAGAAATTTTTCTCAGCTCTTTAATTTTTACCTCAGATAGTTCAATAAAAGCAAGAGGTAAACAAATAAAAATACTTGAATCTTTTCTGTTTGTGAGAAAAATATTTGCTTGATTTTCCAAAACATTGCTTGAATAATGCCTTAACATGGCAGGCCAGTTACATAAGCAGGAAATAAATTATCAGTAAATCCATAACTGTGTTTTTCCACAGGACCAAGATGTTCCAATGGTTTCCCATTAAATGAGTTTACTCTATTAAAGATCTATTTTTATAAGCCAAAGGTCATTACTGGTCATTGCTACCATTAGTATGCCATAAACAAACCCAAAATATGCACATCAAACAAATACTATGCTAGAAATCCAGGCCCAGAATAGTCATATATCAAAAAATTATCATCTTTTGTAAATTCACAGAACTTTTAAAATTGGGGATCGCCTAATGATTACATTAAAAATTAGTTGTTTCTCCTTGTACTTCACAGCCTTTTATGTCTGATAACGTGTTGTGTTACATTTTTATAAGATTTGTTATGCCTACCTCTTTTTAGAGAAGCGTTTATTGCACTGGCATTAGCCTGTTTTCACGTCTGCCTTTACACCTAGACTGTGAACTCCTTAAGGATGGGGACTGAGTCTTCTTTATCTCTTTATCCTTAGGTACTATGTTTAGCACCTACAAAAGTACTAAATAAATACTGAGTAAAATAAAGAATGAATTGAGGAATTAAAGGACTCTTCCACTTCAGTGACTTCCTGAGTTCCTATTTGTCTTCTCTTTAGTTTCATGTGTTAAATGACTAAAGCTCAATCTTATATGAGTTATCTAGCTCCCAAGTATACACTTGCTTAAAAAATTCGATTATGACTTCTGCAGAGAGTGGGGATGACAGCTTGGGCTGAGGCTGGGCTCGCTGCTGGAGTACAGGCATGGTTGGCAATGTCTGGGGAACTCACAGGACAAATCCATGATCTATCATTTTGTACTGGGTAAAGAAGAAATCCCTGGTGAAAACAGTTTGCTAAAGATTGATTAGGGGGAGGGAGTGGGGATAAGTAAGAGTAATGGGAAGGTAAATATGATCAAACTACATTATATGCATGTATGAAAATGTCGTAATGAAACTCATTATTTTGTATAATTAATAAATTATTTTTTAAATAATTCAAAAGAGAGAAAGAAAGAAGAAAGAAAGAAAGAAAGAAGAAAGAAAGAGAGAGGAAGGAAGGAAGGAAGGTAGGCAGGCGGGCAGACAGGCAAGCAAAGAAGGAAGGAAGAAAGGAAGGCAGGCAGGCAGGCAGGCAGGCAAGCAAAGAAGGAAGTCAGTCTGTTTGGGATTAGACCTACATGGGTAAGTCTGGCAAATTTTGGAGTCCAAAGACTTTTTAGGATGGAAGGGGGCTGTGGTATCTTCTGGAAGAGAAGCAATTCTAAAGGAAAATAGCCACACATGAGCGGCCAAGGCAATGACACCTTCTTCCTTACTGTGGAAGGAAAGGGGATTCTATGTACAAATGGGGGTGACACTTGGTTATCTCCTCTGCGAGCCGCATTAGAGCCAGGGAAGGCAGAAAGGTGATAAAGTAAAGCTGGAAGAACTCTCTTGGTAGGCTAACATTGGGGTGTCAGATGGAATACATTGGGATCCCTAAGTAGAGTGTCACACAGGTCAGCAGTTCTCCCTGTGTCCCTTCCTCACAGAACTTTATCCCAGTCTCCTGGTAGCCCTGGGGGAAGCAACTTAATCTCCCATCTTCATTTTAGAGACAGAAACCTCTGTCCTTACAACAGGACCTCGGTTTTGAAAGAAAGCTTCTAGCTTCTCTGCCAGTCACACTCCTGCCCTACAAAGAGGGAAAGGAGTTGCTTTGACAGCAGGGCTGCCACTGCGGAGAGCATCTCTGTGTTTAAAGTGATGGATCCTGCCCAACTCTCTAGCTCTTATGCCCCATGTGTGAGCGGCAGCCCTCAGGTTCTGGTCTCTCTTTGTTTCCCTGTGAGGAAGCACAAGGAGGGAGAGTCGATGTTTGGCCCCTCTCTCCTGACTCTCTGGCCAGCCAGGAGTAGGGTTGTAAGTCAGGCCTGAGATGCTCCAGGTAACTGGCTTGGGGTAGGGAAGTCACTTTACTCTGAAATCTCCTTTCTCTCTTCCTCTCCCAGTTCAGTATGGGCTCCACTTGGCCCCACAGCCTGTAGGGGCAGATGACACATTTTGGCTTTAGATCCAAATTGCATTCCCCAATCCAAACTTACCTTTTCAAGGCCTTTTGGGTATGTATCCAGTTCATTAGTAAATCTGGTTTATTAATAAAGCCAGAGGTGATCGAACACTAGCTATTAGTTCTTCAAGTCCTTTCTTTATCTGTTGGAGTTAAAGTAGATCACAATCTTGTCTCCCAGACACGCAAAACACTGCCCAGACACTGTTGAAGGCCAGGGCAGTGGCAGAGGAGTACCATGTGTGCTAGAATAGTCAGCATGGTGGGCCTGATGGCTTCTGGGCATGGCCAAGCAGCAGGAGGGGCTCTGGGGCCCGCCCTGAACATTGATGGAGCTGTTGTGCCCAGCAGGAGTCTGCTCCTGATGACAAAGGAGAGTCAGAGGTACTGGGTGGGGCCTCTCAGAACTGTTTGATGGTGGGGAAACTTTACATGGCCATTGAGGAACAACATCAGTAGGCAAGGCCAGTGAAAATGAAATCCTTATTTTTTAAGTGATCTCATTCATATTCACATGCTGGTGGCATTTTATTTTATTCTCAATCTGAGCATTGGCTCATCAGAGCATCTTGTCCAAAATGAGTAATTGTATTTGGCATGTGAACTGATTAATTCACTTGAAAGACTGACCACTTCATACCACTTCACATATCACTGTTTAAAGAATATCAGCTAAAATAAGAAAAGCCACTGTTGTTACAGGGTATTAATGTGCTAATTCAAGAATTTAAAATTTTTTTGTTCATATCTATAAGCCTTGAATGTGGAATAGGGAGAAATATAAGCCTGCAAGCTAGAAATGAAGGCTTACCCTTTAAATTATTTTTCAAAGCTGATGTCAATATCTAAAGCTGGTTCTCTACGTCCCAAAGAAATTCTCTTTCTTTTTGCTCTAAAGATAAAAACTGTTTGGTCTCAAAATGAATTTCTTTCTGTTATTATTTCCAGTGATACTGCCAAATCTGCATACAGTTTACATTTGAAGTCTGCTACAAGTACATGCTACATAATGCATTTTTTAAAAACTGACATTTGGCTTGGCACTTAAATCTATGCATATGTACAGAAAATATACACACTTTTATTTTGCCACGAAATGTAGCTGTCCATCTACAAGTATTATGGTTATAATTTTAAATGTTTATTAAATTTTATGATTCATTTCCATTTTTTATAATGAACAATTGTTCTTTTCTAGGTAGTTGCAATATTGTCTGTTTTCGGTGAAATGAAATCTAATATCTTGAAACCATGGAAATACTTTTATTTGTGTTGAAATATTCATATGGCTTCTATTCACTTATCTCTAAAGTATAATACTTAGTTTCTCTCTGTAGCCTAGATCAGTATCAGAATTTGGGATTTTTCAATTGGCAAGTTCATGTCTTAATTGGGTTCAATAAACTTTAATCTATTTCTGTATTAAGGAATTAGCTATAAAATGACCTATGTTCTCAATATTCTCACTGATTAGGCAATCCTTCGGGTGTTTTTCCAGCTGTGTTGACAAATAGAAAGATATTTTTTTCTGCAGTCCTGCCCTAGGAGATTTACCTTGAGGGTAGTAATAATGATGCTTCAGCTATGGAATGCAGTTGGTCATGGTGAAGTTAAGGAGACTTGTAAGGAAAGGAGAGCTGGCCTCAAATTTCAGCCCTACAACTTACTAGCTGTGTGATCTTGAGCAAGTTACTGTAACCCCTGAACCTCAGTTTCTCTGTGTGAAGGAGGAATTGTGTTTATGTGCCAGGTAGATTAAATGAGACAATGTTTGTTAAATACTTGTGATATGATAGTCACTAAAGTATTCCAGTTTTAATATGCAATAACACATTTCTCCCTGGAAGCCCAGGTATTCCTGTGAGTTTAATATACCACTCATCGTTGTAATAGTTATGAAGCCATAGGTCTTTGAAGCTAGAAGTTTCCCTTAGAGGCCAAACAATTGAGTGCTATTTCACAGATGGGGAAAGGAAGGCCATGGGAAGTTAAATGATGTAAATAGTCCTTTTCTATCTATTTTACATAAAGAAATTAAGCTAGACGTGACGGTGCACACCTATGATCCCAGTAACTCAGGCTGAGGCAGGAGGATCATGAGTTCAAGGCTAGAGGTAGGCTGTGTTAACTTAATGAGACCCTGACTCAAAATTAAAAATTAAAAATGAGCTGAGAGTGCAACCCAGTGGTAGAATACTTGCAAAGTATGTGCAAGGCTCTGGGTTCAACCCCCAAGTATGGAAGAAAAAAAAAGAAAGAAAGAAATTGGAGGCAGACAGAATCATTATCATTGCTAAGTTATGCAGGCTTGCCTTCGCCCTCACATTCTCCATCCTCATACCTTTGCCTCCTGAGTCAGTGGGCACTGGGGTTACAGGACTGCACCACCCCACCTGGCCAGAATCATCACTTAAGTTCCATCAGAAAAGGGGAGGGCAAACCAATCCTCAGAACAGTGATAAAAGGTATAAGGCAAATCCCAATTACAATTTCTGGTTCAAACCTAAGGTAAACTCAACCTATTTTGAGAAAGAGCATTCTTCACTGTTCTATTTTAATGCTCCTGAATGTTGTGGAGAATACTGAAAATTATTAACTGAATCATATCGTCAATTGTCCACTATCTGAGGAAGTAGACATTCACTGTGATTGATAACTCTGCATCCTAAAGATATTTCTGATACACTTAAGGTAGTTTTACCTGGATTATTAATTTGATCCTGAGAGGTAAACAAATCCTCAGCCTTAATTCCTAGGAACTTCACTTTGGTCCACAGAACAAAAAGGTTGAATTAGTAGAGTATTTCCCACATGGTAATCATTTACATTACCACAGTCAAAAGTTTTAATATATGGATACCTGTAATATTGTTTTTGTTGCTAGGTGCCCTCGAGTCGTGTCTGACTCATAGCGACCCTCATAGGGTTTTCAATGGCAGATTGTTTCAGGATTGCCTTGGGAGTGGGTTGCCACATCCTTCTCCCATTTTTGCGGTGCTGGGAATTGAACTGGGGACCTCAGAGAGTGCAGAGCGGCGCTCTACCAACTAAGCTAAATCCCAGCCCCAACTATAATATTATTTCCTTTAAAAAAAAATGACCTCCCTCTTTAAGCTAAGCAACAGTATCTACGAAGTGGCAAATTTGCTGTACTGATTATATTTTTTCTCATATAAAAATAAATTCATGGCTACTAAAGTGAAAGATAACAGTATCTACCACCCCAAGCTGGCTCATTTTACAGTCTTAGCAGAGTCTCAATCTTACACCTACACACCCCCAAGGCTGTTCAGAATAAAGTGAAATGTGCAATGACAAAGCCATTTCTATTCTCAAGCATTCAGTCTCTGAGATAAAAAAAAAAAAAGAGCCACCATCCTAAGTACATGAGCTTTTGTGGGGCTGGAGTATGGGGCATGTGCTTTGGGATAGATACTAAGAGTATTTGAAGGCAAAAATAGTCCAATTTCCTGATCAAAATATTGGTTTAAAAGACCAAACCACCACCATTAGCAAGTATTGTTTATTATTAGATTACTTCCAACGATATCAAATTAAGTCCAACTCTTTCATTTCAATTTTACTTACCCAAAGAAATGTACAAAAGCTAACATTCTCTAATAACATTCTTAAAATCTTATGAAAATTCTAACAGCTCTCCAAACAACACTTTTTCTAAAAGTAAAATTTTCAAATAGGAGCATGATTAAGAAATTACATAAAAAAATTAGCCCTTATTAATGAAGAATGTACATGTTAGAAAAGATCTTGGAGACAAAAAGGAAATCCTAGTTTCTCATAAATGTTCCACTAACCTCTTGATTGAACTGGTCCATTTTCATAAAATTCCTCCTCTTGACCAAGAACTTAACATTGCATTCTATCATTTTTCCCATATCCAATAAATGTTTCCTTTTGTTTTCATTAAATGTAGTAGTACTGGGCTGATTTCTACTAGGTAGATAGACATATCCATATGTACACATATTCACACATATGTGTGTGTGTAAGTTGTTGTTAGGTGCCATCAAGTTGGTGTCTGACTCATAGCAACCCTATGTACAACAGATGAAACACTATTGTTGTGCTTCTTTGCTATTCATAGGGTTTTTAAAGGCTGATTATTTTTTGGGAGTGGGTTGCCAGGTCCTTCTCCCAAGCCTACAGTGCCTGGTGTTCCTAGGCAATCTCCTGTCCAAGTGCTAACCAGGTCTGACCCTGCTTAGCTTCCGAGATCTGACAGGACCCCATGCCACAGGGGTACAGCTGCACAGGAGATTATTAACATAGAGTTCTTTTTTGAGAGTGCCTTTGTTTTCATTGATTATAGCATCACCTAAGCTATGTTCCACAATGTTAAATGGCTACCCCATTCACATTGTGGTTATCCAATTTACAACTATTTGACCCACGATCAAATAGTTTTGGTAAACATTGGATTAAACAGTGTTAAATAATGTATAACACTATATATATTTTGAATTCCAAAAAAATCAAATGATAGTATTTCTCAAAACTTTTCAATAGCTCTGGGATCGCCCTTGAGATTCTGCATTTTTTCTTTCTTTCTTTTTTTTTTTTTTTCTTTTTTTTACTTCAGTATTGGAGATTGATTGCAGAGCCATGGACATGCTAGGCAGAGAATCTCCATTTCTAACAAGCTCCCAGGTGATGCTGATCCTTCTGGACCAAGGACCACATTTTGACTAGCAGGGTGTCTTTCTTAAAATCTTATTTACTAAAGAACTATGCCCCTCCTTACATATAATTCATTCTTTGAGGATTTTGGTTGTTTGGTCAGTTGGTTGGCTGGTTGGTTGGTTGGCTGATGGATTGATTGGTATTTGTTTGTTTTGAAAGTGAACATCAGTGTTGTACAATTTTTGAAACAGTATGGATGAATCTCCTCATTTTATAGAAATTTGAATGCCAAATTTAAAAACCACCCTAAATTTAAAAGGTAAAATTTACTTTTACCTTTTCCAGTGCTTTGCCTTGTTTCAAACAGGTTGTGCTTGAGAAAACTTCCAATTCTCTTCTAGATCAAAGAGGTAAATGGTTTTAGAAATAAAACTACAGTTGTCTTGAATTCTCTTCCAACGTGCAATGAAAGATGTACTCACTTCAAAAGCATTCTTAAAAATATAAACACTTGGTTCTTTGAACTAACCTAAAATTTTACTAGCAAACAATTGTTAAGATTTATATTACTGACCTATTTTTATCTGCTGTTGAACACTTAGTCATGGGATCATACAGAAAATCACCCAACTGCCAACCAGCATCACAACACTCATCCACCTATTTATTCACCCACTTACCTGCTTACCTAGCCATCCACCTCTCTTCCCATCCATTCACTTGCTCACACATTCACACCCCAACCCTCCACCCACCCATCAAGTCACACATCCACCACAGGTCCACCCATCTGTACAGCAAAAGCTAAGTTAATCTGTAAATTTAAGGTAGATAAAAGAGTAAATTACATATTTATTTTGCAGTCTCCCAATATACTTCCTCATGCAGTAAGCCCTCAATCTGTAAAGAATTATTTCAATGCTAGATTTAAACAATGGCTGGGATGGTGGTGATGTAGGGCGACAAGCATGTTGCCTATGAGCTGAGATCCGAGCTGCCTAGCATATTTCTGCAACCTGACAGTCTTCATTCTATGACTCATTCAGTCCTTTCTTATCATATTTCCTGGCATTCCCCTTCATAGTACTAATATTCTTCAGCCAGATAAACTGAGCTACTTGAAACTGCTCAAATCATGCCCTGGATTATATGTTTCCATCCACCTGGATGGTACAATCCTACATGTCTAGTTCATAGCCCAGAACATCTCCTTCCTCTCCAGGAAAAATTTCCTTTAATTTGTCATCTGTCCTCCTATGGTGCTCATCAGACTTGACCTTGTGTTCTATTTATTTATGACTTTGTCTGATCTCAACTGTTAGACACAAAAGTCTCTCAAAAAATGAGGCTTCTACCTGATTTATCATTGCATCACTTATAGAACCTCACACAGGGCCACCAGATAAGTATTTCAGGAATGAATGAGTAAATCAATCCATCTACACTTCTGATTGAATGAAGACTTTGAGTATGCTGATTTTATGAACAGTTGAAGACTTTGAGACTAAGAAATACCTGGCATTTAAAAAAATCTAAGTTAACTGTATTAGTGGATTATTATTGACAAATAATTTGTAAAACATTTTACAATGTCTTCACCTGAGGATGTTATTTTTCAAAGTGATGTCATACTCTTGATTCTAATTCAAGCATTGACCTTGTGGATCATAAGCTAATAAACTGATATACCCTTAGTCTTAGGTGTATTTATTTTTATACTATTCATTTACCCCCATAAACTTTATTTCTGTGTAATATTTATTTCAATGTCACACTTGCAAAGAATCACAGAGTGGTAATTTGGAACTTATCCAGTGACAATTTCCACTATTACCTTTGGCTTTCAGATTATGTTGTTTATGTTGTTGTTAGGTGCTGTTGAGTCAAGTCAAACTCAGTGACCCTGTGTACAACAGAACAAAACACTCTCCAACACTAGGCCATGACTGGCATATGTCAGTGCTTCTCTGCTGTTCATTGGGTTTTCAATGCCTGACTATTTTGGGATTGTTTCAGGAGTGAGTTGCCAGGCCCTTCTCCCATTTTTGTCATGCTGGGGATCAAACCTGAGGCCTCAGAGAGTACACAGTAGCACTCTACCAACTGAGCTAATCCCCCTATATCATGTTGTTCTTGTTGTTAGGTGCCATCAAGTTGTGTCCAATTCATAGCGACTCTATGTACAGCAGAATGAAATACTCCCCAATTATGTGGCAGGCACAAGACTTTTTTATGTTTAAGACTTGTTGCAGCTACCGTTTCAATCCATCTAGTTGAAGTCTTACTTTTTTTTGTTGATCTGCCACTCTCTCAAACATGATGTTCTTTTCCAGGGATTGTTCCCTCCTGACTACATTTCTAAAATATGTTAGATGCAGTGTAGCCATCCTTGCTTCCAAGGAGCATTCTGGTTGCACTTCTTCTAGGATAGATCTGTTGGTTCTTTTGGCAGTCCATGGTATATTTGATATTCGTCTCCAGCACCATAGTTCAAAAGCATCCATTCTTTTTCTGTGTTCCTTATTCAATGTCCAGCTTTTACAACCTTATGTAATGGCTGAAAATACCATGGCATGAGTCAGGCATACCTTCTTCTTCAATGTGATGTCTTTTCAACACTTTAAAGAGGTCTTTTGCAACAGCTTCTCACAATGCGTCTTTTGATTTCTTGACTGCTGCTTCTGTAGAATCAAGTAAAACAAAACCTTAGACAACCTCAATCTTTCATTTATCATTAACTTGCATACTGACCCAGTTGTAAGGATTTTTGTTTTGTTGAGGCACAATCCATACTGAAGGCTATATTTTTTGATCATCATAAATATCTCTTGTCCTCTTCACTTTCAGCAAACAGTTGTGTCATTTGCATGATGCAGATTGTTAATGAGTCTTCCTCCAATCATGATTCAGCATTCTTCTTCATAAAGTCCAGTGTCTCGGATTATTTGCTCAACATAAAGAGGTACAATGAAAGGATACTGACGCACACCTTTCTTGATTTTAAACTAGGCAGTGTTTCCTTTTTCTGTTCAAATGACTGCCTCCTAGTCGTGTACAGGTTACAAGTACAATTAAATGTTCAGATATTCCCATTCTTCACAATGTTATCCATAATTTATTATGATCTACACAGTCAAATGCCTTTGCATAGTCAATAAAACATAGGCTTCTTTCTGGTATTCTCTGAGTTTGACAAATATCCAACATCAGCAATGATGTCCCTGGTTCCACACCTTCTGAATCCAACTTCATTTCCTGGTAGTTTCCTGTCTATATACTGCTGCAGTCATTTTTTAATGGTCTTCAGCAAAATTTTGCTTGCATGTGATATCAACAATATTGTTTGGTAATTTCCACATTCAGTTGGATCCCCTTTCTTGGGAATAGGCACAAATATGGATTACTTCCTGTCACTTGGGGCCCAGATTGTGTAAGATATACAAAGCATACCTTAGCAAAATTCTTACCTACCTATTCTTTTCTATTTAAGAAAACAATTATAGCTTTTGTTATTGTTGTTGTTGTTGTTGTTGTTGTTGTTCATTCCTTTACATTGTCCCAAACACTATATGAATTCTTAATCATTACATCAAAGAGAGAGAAAGAGAGAAAATAAACTAAAATGACTCAGCTGGTAGTTCAACAGAAGCCTAGAAGTCCCTAGAAGTTGGAGAGAAAAGTGAACATATTAAAATTTCTGTTTTCCTACAACCAGAATTCTAACGCTTTTCAGTTCCTAGATTTAGTATCTTTGTTAATTCGTGATTATGTGCAGGTAGACCTGGATTTCATCTTTGTTCTCTCTACCACTTTTCATCAAAATCTTTGTGTTTTAAGATGACAATTTTGAAAATTATCTAATATACATATTTTTACTTTGAACAGTTAAAGTGAAAGATAACATTAACATTTATTCAGTTGTTGATGTAAATGTACCTTTTTAGGCCAGAACTGGAACTGGCATGCTTGAGAGGGTGGAGGGACTTCGGCAAAAGCCCAGGATCCACTGTGGCATCACTTGGTGATGAAGCTGGTGCTTTGTGCATTGTTGTTGTTAGGTGCCATCGAGTCAGTATCCGACTCATGGCAACCCTCTGTACAACAGGGGAAACACTATTGTCAGTGCTTCTCTGCTGTTCATAGGGTTTTCAATGGGAGATTGATTTTTGGGAGGGGGTTGCCAGGTCCTTCTCTCAAGCCTACAGCTTCTGGTGTTCCCAGGCGGTCTTCCATCCAGGTACTAACCAGGCCCGACCCTGCTTAGCTTCCAAAATCTGATGGGATCGGATGCTACAGGGCTACAGCTGCAGGCCTTTATGCATTAGGTATGCTCTATCAGTCCATCAACTGAATGGACTCAAATGCTAGAGAAATCATTTCATTTTGGTGATAATGAATAGTAGTACTTTACACTTGTCTGGTATTTTTCCATGGCCTACAGCTCTCTCTGTGGCTTGCCCCCTACCCGGGTCACTCTTATTTGTCTGCCATCACCATGCTTCCATTTGCATGCAGGTTAAGGTTGTGGCCTTGGGCTGTCTGACCACCAGGAAGTAAGGAAGCTGTGGCTTTAGGCACCCGGGATTTTTGACTCCCTCATTAAAGAAGAGCCAAAGAAATAGGACAAGATGAGTATGTGTCAGCTGAACTTAGTAATTTTCCCTCTCAGAATCTTGAACAGTTTGGTAGGCAAATGTTTGAATATACTTCATAATTTCCAGCACTCCTGAAGGGGTACTCTTTCTGTAGTATTTACACCGGGGCCCTCTAGACCCCATCTGGAAGCCTCCTCTGGCCCCCCTGCCTTTGAAAGCCTTCCTTGACATTGACTTCCTCCCCTGAAGGCCCTCCCTTACACATCTCATGTCAGCTGCCCAGGGTGGAGGGCAGGAGTAGTAGCCCAATAGCTCCTCAGTCCTCCCCACAAAGTCTTCACCCTGCTAAGACCGTCAAAGCAAGAGGGACCAGGGGAGCTATCAGCACTATCTACTTTAAAGAGGGACTCATTCCCTCATTCCTAACATTAGCTCCTTTGGAAAAGAAAGTTTGCATTTTGAACAACCAACTTTCCCATGAAACTAGGTCACAGACCATGTTTGATTTGGGAACATTCTATACTTACATGGAAGAAGTGGAGTTGCATATGCAAACTACTGTCTGTCTGCTGAGTGAGCACTTAACTATTTTTATATATCCAATTTAATTCTCTAAAGACAGGAAACTTCAGGCAGCTGCTTTTCTATGCATCCAAGAATCCCTTTGCTCCTTTCCAGCAATGAGCTGAACTATGAAATGAGCTGACTTTTTGAGTTGGAGCTAGGTACTCTGGCGGCCATTCAAAAGTCTTTGGGGATGGTATGTCCATCAAATAGAACGTTTCCAAAGTGTCTCCATAGAAACGCTTGGTCTTATTCTTTGAAGATTAGAGCAAAATAGGGAGCAGGTATCCAGAGTTATACATCATTTTTTTCTTTGCAGCTAGAGAAATTGAGGCAATGAAAAGAAGAACATTATGCAAGCTCTCAGAGGGGAGTCTGCAATTTTGAGAAAATGATCTTCATTTACTCTATCATTTCCAGGCAGCTGGTTGAAAGTCAACCTTATTTTCAGTTAAGATTAGTTGTCTGGGCTATTATTGCCTACTCCATCATGGGGAAAGGTGGTATTTTAAGGAAAAGGTTAGTAACCGGATTTCTATCAAAAACAAAATTTAAGGAAAAAAATAGACTTATTTCATTACAAGTTCACTTTTTATTGTTGAATATAAGCAAAAAAATTAACATAACACAAATGTAAGAATACATTTCAATTGTGAAGCCTAATAAAACCTATTCCAACTTAAGAACCAGAATGCGTATTAACACTGCCATAGGAGCTTTGGGATGTGCTGCCCTATTGTCCTCCCTTTCCCCTCAACCTCCATGCACAGGTAACCACACTCCTGAATTTTGTTTGTCTGCTCTGTGGATTTATTTTAATAGTTTTATCATAAAAGCATGCATCAGCAGTTAATGTAATATTAACTTGCTTGTTTTTTGAACTTCATAGAAATGGCATCATATATGTTATTTTGCATGATGTTTTTTCATTCCAACATGTTCTAAGATTTATCTAAGGCTGGGGATGTAGCTTAGTTGTAGAGTACATGCTTAACATGGGTTTAATCCCAGCACCACAAATAAATAACTAAACACATAAACAAATAAGAAAACCCCAAAATTAATTTTTTTTTGAGACGGAAATTTTTTGAGACAGCCAATGCCATCCTTACACTCACTATCTTCCTGCCTCAGTCTCCAGAGGGCTGCGATCACAACACTGTGCCACCATGGCCAACATACAAATTAATATTTTTAAAGAAGATTTATCCATATTGTTACTTAAAGTTATAATTCACTGCTGTCTGTGACTATATAAAGATTTATTTAGTCATTTTTGACAGTGGACTTCTAGCCTCATGTGTAAAGAAAAATAATTAAGCCTGGAATGATGTACTTGTCCAAGAATTTCTCTAAGTCAGTGGCTTTCAACTTTTTCTGTAATGTTATTTTTAAAAAAGTACATTTTATATTGTATCCTAGTGCACATACACATATTGTATCATAAATATATGTGTGTATATATATTTGAAACAAAATCAATGAAGTACTATTTTGCCATATATAATATACTCTAAGATTTCTATTCTAATCATTCTACTTTATTTTTACTTTTTAATGCTTAGTAGGTATTTGATGAGGACCATCAAATTGATATTTTTATTGTCTATGTTGCAGATCACAATTTGAAAAGCACTGCTAAAGTCTTACGATGAGAAATGAATTCCTAATCCAGAGAGTATAACATGCTTACTTTTAATACCATGAATCTTATTGGGATCAAGGGAAAATATGTACCTAATCCATATAATATTCATGCACAGTAATTTTTTATTATGATCTCTATGGTTATAAGATCTTGTCCCTCATGTGAACACATCCCCTTAATGAGAAGAAAATCATTCCACAGGTTTAAACACTTCTACAAGCCTTTTTAACTTAACTAAATTTTGAAAAAAGTTCAGCATAGGATAAAAGAATATTGAAGAAAATAATCATTCAAATCATTTTGAAAAGTTAAATTTTGTCACCAGAAAGAGGAAAATATTCTTTCCCTTTTCTTTGTGAAAGATAGTAAGTGACTTTGTAGATTAGGAGTAGGGAAGCAAACTACCCCCATACCTTACCCTGGGCATCCCCTCTCTGACTTTCTAACTCTAACATGAGATCACATGAGAGCTCTACCCATCTCTTTTTGTATATGTAAGGATATTTTAGGGAAAATTCTATATTTTGGCGTCTTAAGGGGAGCATTGGAAAAAATCTCTTCCATCTATCCTTAAATGCAAAGCTATTCTAAGAGTTCCTGTTTATATTTTATCAGAGTTGATAGGGATTCATAATTTTCCATCCCAAATTATGTCATTGTTGTTAGGTACCTTCGAGTTGAGTCTGACTCACAGTGATCATATGTACAAAGGTACAAAACACTCCCTGACACTGTGCCAGGCACATGATCTTTTTTTATGTTTAAGACTATTGTTACAGACACTGTGTTAATCAATCTAGTTGAGAGTCTTTGTTTCGTTGACCTGCCACTCTCCCAAACATGATGTCCTTGTCCAGGGATTGATCCCTCCTGACAACATGTCCGAAATAGACACCGTCTAGCCATCTTTGCTTCTGAGGAGCACTCTGGTTGCACTTCTAGAACAGATCTGGTAGTTCTTTTGGCAGTCCGTGGTATATTCTATATTTGTCTCTAGCACTATAATTCAAAAGCATCAATTCTCCTGTCTCCCTATTCAATGTCCAGCTTTAATAGGCATTTCCAAATTGTAAGTACCTTCAAACCTTAAGAGACACACTTCCTTCTTCTTACAAAAGAATTCTCAAAAGCTGAGTATATCTGAGTGTCAGGATTCCTCACCCCATAGGGACAATGTAAAAAGAACCCACCTGTTGCCACTTGTTCTTTGCCCCTGTCACATCCAAAATGAGGAACAGGTAAAGGAATTTGGAGTCTTTAGTGAAGTGCTCAAGATTTCAGATATTCTACTTGTCTTGAGCCTGCCGCCATTAGCCATGTGGGATCAAATTCCCTTAGATCTTGGGAGCTGAGCAGGGTCAGGGCGTGGTTAGTACTTGGATGGGAGACCACCTGGGAGTACCAGATACTGTAGGCTTGGGAGATGGACCCAGCAACCCACTCCCCCCAAAAATCAATCCACCATCAAAAATCCTATGAATAGCAGAGAAGCACTGAAAATAGTGTTTCGCCTGCTGTAGGTAGGGTCGCTATCAGTCGGATACTGACTCGACGCCACCTAACAACAACTTGTCCTGAGAACCTCTCTCTCTTGGTTAAGAATGGAATTATTGTCTGGAGGTGCAGCTCGGTGGTAGAGCATTTGCTTAGCATGTGCGAGGCTCTGAGTTCAATCTCTAGCACAGCACAAACACAAAAATGAATGGAATTATTCTACATTAGAACGTCTAGTTTCCTTTCCAAGTAAATGTTTTTAGGATAGCATGAAATGTTTTTAGGATAGATTAAAAACATTTTTATAATTATAATAACATTGGCTCAGTCTTAGGTCATAAATTAGCCTCTTCCTTCTTAACCTTCCTTTCTCTTTCTTCAAAGAATGTAAAAAAGCTAGAAATATTTTCATTTTTAATTCTTCAAGCAGATTTTTAATGTCATTTTATTTCTTCTTTATGTGATTTTATTAAGTAGTATTCACAATATTTCCTACTTGCTTTTCCCACTTTTTTGTTTGCAAATTATTGACTAATTTATCATTTTACTTAAGAAACAATGTTTATGTAAGAGAAAATTTACATTTTGGAAAGATGCCTTTATTTAACAGAGAGCTTATCTTTTCTTTATAAAATGAATTCAAGGTGATTTTCTTATAAAGAATGAACTTATGGAACCTCAAAGATCTTAGACTAAGATTTGCTGATGGCATTTTTCATGATTGGGATAAGGATTTGGATTGTATCATATTTAAACACATTTTCAATTTCAGTTTTGCTTTCAACAAAAATGCGAATATGCTGTTCTTGTATAAAAAAACTGTTCTTGGTTGTAAGAATTTCAAAAATAAATGTTAAATAAATAGGTCCCCAGTGGCTGGGAGCAGTGGCATATGTCTGTAATCTCAGTGATTTGGGAAGCTTAGGCAGGAGAATTGCAAGTTCAAGTCCAGAGTCCGCCTGTGTAACTTAATAAACATCCTGTATCAAGATAAAAAGTTTAAAAGGGGGCTGCGGGTGCAGCTCAGCAGTAGAGCACTTGCAAAAGTATGTGTGAGGCCCTGGATTCAGCTCCTTCGTGGAACTAACCAAATAAATAAATCCCCAGATACTTCAACTTTCAGATCATTCAATGTATACTTCATTTAGCTAATTGTAATTAATTGCATATATAAGAAATTTCCTGGGAAGGAGACTCCCAATGGTAAACCAATACTCAATTGCTGAAATTTCTCAGACCATTAATACACAATATTCTTTCCTTGATCAACTTCCTTTTCTATAAACTATGTATGTTTCCCCTAAATAAGACTTAGCAGGATATGTTCTGTCTTCTTCTCAAGTTATTAGTCCTATACAGTTTGTCATTTTGTTATGTCAGCGTATAATGTTATCGTATGTGAGAGTATTTCCTGTATTTACTTGCTTCTCCAACTAATTTTTAAGCCCTTGAATTAAAGATCATCTTATACTCCTCATAATCATTTTGTAATAGCCTGCAAAGTCCAGGGATTGCTGATTGATTGATTAATTGAAACCTACATGAACCAGGAGTGGTTTCTCATGGGAGGTAGAGGCAGGAAGATTGTGAGTTTCAGACCATCCTGGTCTACATAGAAAGTTTAAAGCCAGGCTAAGCTGCATAGTAAGACCTGACTCAAAAAACAAGGGCTGGGGATATAGCTCAGTGGTAGAACACATGCCTAGCAACACACACACACACACACACACACACACACACACACACACACACACACACACACACAAGCCTACTCTAGAATCCAGAGAGAGATAAAGCTCATATTTTCCCCGAATGAAATAAGACCTCATAGTAGAACATTTCTCACACTTCCTTGACCACTTCTACAGGCTTCTCTGATATATTGGTGACTTATAGATATAAGCAGTATAAAGGAGAGAGAACACCAGCCAAGGATAAATGCCTGGGCTTCACTTCTGAATGTAAGCAAGGAATTTAATCTCCCTGAGCCTTGATTTTTCTCATCCATAAAATGGGAAAAATAATGTCTGCCTTGATATTTTGACTGTTAGAGAAAATATTTTATATAAAATGGCTAGCTCTGAGCCTTTTTGGGGTGCAGTAAGAATTGTTGTTGTTGTTGTTGTTAGGTGCCATCGAGTCAAGTCCGACTCACAGCAACCCTATGTACAGCAGATCAAAACACTTCTCAATTCTGTGCCAGGCACACGATCTTATTTACGTTTAAGCCCATTGTTGCAGACACTGTGTCAATCCATCTGGTGGAGGGTTTTCCTTTTTTTTGTTGACCTACCATCATGTTTAGGAACGTGGCAGGCAATAAGAGGCAGCCTGTTAAATACCTACTTTAGTGTAGGTACTGCTTTGATATTTACTGCTGGCTTTCTCAAAGATTCTCTATGTCCAATGCCAAGTTTATGACCTTTCCCAATTCCCAAACCTAGTCCTCCTGCAGTGAATGGCATCACCATCCAGTCGTATGCACAAACTAAAAATCTAGGCTTCTTCTTTGACACATTTCATTCCCTCTTCCATATTTTCCAGTTTTAGACCGGTGCAAACACATGCCCTCCTGAGTCTTCCCATATACCCTGCACCTTCCCCAACCACGAAATTAGTAGAAACTACCATCCTCTCTCTCTGGCCCACACAGTACCTCCAACTGACCTTCCTGTCTCCTCTGTGAGTGACTCCAATCTGTTCTGATTACAAGATCAATCTTCCTTGATTGATGCAAATCTGATCACACCATTCCCTCACTGCCTATCCCTTTGGTAAAAACTGATATCAGAATCCTTTACTTGGTCAATAAGATCTGTTATGACCTGTTTCATATTGAGCAGGATATTTTACACTGCCCCTGAAGATCCACTTCTTCCTTCCCCACCCAGCTCTGTGCCCTGGGAAGGAGATCTCTGTCCTGAGTCTCTCCCTGGTGTATAGTCTCATACTGGCTGCCTCTCTTTACAGAAGGCTACAGTTTCTGTGAAACAAAATTTTCCTATAACCATTTTCTCTGCAGACATCCCTGCCTTTCCCTTTGGTGCCCAGGCATAGGAGCAGCTTTTCATTCTTGCTGCCCCAGGGTACTGTACCTCCTTTGTTGATTTCCCTTAACATTCAAACACTTATAGAGTCCCTTAAATAAGCTGTCCTCATTTAGCCTGAGTGTGCCCTCTGTTTCTGCCTGACTGATTGAACCATTTTTCCCTACTTGAGCCACTGGCCTTTCAGTTCTTCAAATATTACATGTCCTTCTATCTCTGCTGGTGAATCTAACTCATCTCTCAAATCTTAGGTTAAATATTATTCTTACTGGAAGCTTTTTCTGACTCTCAAAGTAGGTCAGGTAACTGCAACATGTGTTCCTACTTCCGTATAATTTTCCACAGTTCTTGTAGGAAGATAAGGAATATATCACTTCATGAAAGCACCTCTCTGCACAAATGTAGCATCACATCACAGCTCCTAACACAGTGTTGGTACATGGGGCATTCAGAACATACATCATAAAAAAAAAATGAACACATTCAATTTGCTAGCCCCTGTCCATAACACCCTGATCGTTATGTGTCTAGACCATACTTATCTACTTATTTTGTAGGGTCATATCCATATGTTAATCATATTTTGGGCACAGAATTTACTTTTTACTATTCCTCTAATCACAATTTCCCAAAACAAGCATTTCCTAGTTCCATTAGTTAGAAGTTTCCTGGATTCTTCCATTCCTAAATGTTTCTCCCTTTCTTCTTCTTTGCCTACTCTGCTTTCCATTTTCCTCAGAAAATAGTTTTCTTTTTCCATCATCCCTTATATGTAGCTTGGATTGCCTCTCCTTCCCCATAGTCATGTGGCTGAATCCTTCACTTTCTTCAAGGTTTTACTCAAAATTCTCCTCAATGAAGCTTACCCTAACTGTACTATTTAAAATATCAGAAGCAACCCTCTCTGAATCCTCCATGCCTTGCTCTGCTTTTCACCAGACTTTATCGTCCTCTAACATCATTTATCTATTTATTATACTTGTTATCATCTTTCTCCTCAAATAAAATCTGTGTATCACAAGGGCCCACAACAGTGCCAGGCACATAGCAGGCATTCATACATAATTCCTTGAATGAATTAAATTAGTATCCTCTTCTCGACCGAACAGGCAAGGACTTAAAGATTTTTTTTTTTCACTCTTTCTCCTACCTAGACAAAACTTTTGATATAAAAATTTTAAGAAGAATCCCACATGATTTAAAGGGAAGTGCCCTTGCACATATACTTCCTAAATTCTTAATTGAGCAATATGACCACAGGAAGAACCATGCTTTGGATTCAGTGTCCTACACTCAGTAAATATTTCACTATGAGAGTAATAAAAATGAAAGTAGGTGGTAATGAAAGTTTATAAAGGCATAAGCAAAATGCCTAATTCCTATTTGCTAAGCAATTAATTTCTATATCCATGCTATCTGCAAATCACTAGAAATATCTCATAAAAAGCAGATTTATCATGTAAGCTAATGAAAGGAATGTCTTATGAATTTGGACTTTGGCCATTCTGTGTTTTCATTATTCATCCTCAAAATGATTAGTCAAGGCTTGGTAAGATCCCAAAGTACCTTCTAAATCATTAAACATTTAATTTTCAATAACATTGTAGGCTTGTCTTATTTATTGAATATTGGTTATCCATGCCCTGTATATATGGTTACCCTCTAGTAGCCAAAATATCTCAACCAATCAATGCATCAGAAATTGCCTATTAAACATCTGGCATTGTTTTATTAACCAGGACACTGCATGCCCCAACATACTAGATGCTGAAAATATATTGTCTCATTAACAACTACAAAATTTCCAGGACTCTGAAATAACTTTTACAAAGATGCCACTAAATGGCTGAAGAAAACCTGAGGCCTGGTGGACGTTGCTGTCAGCCCTCAAACCTCCATGTCTCCATGTCGCTGTCTCCTCTCTGAGGCTTGTACCTCCTTTCTCCTCATGATTATTCATGTAGAAACTCTCATTGCTTTTTCTCCTTTAGATGAGACGCGGGAGAAAATCTTATCTAAAATATTTCATATGTCCTTTTTCCCTCCCTTTTAAATTGCATATTAATAAAAGAGTGATTAGGAAGTATAAAGGAGAAAAATGAATTCCCAGTTCTCTTGCATATTTCATCACTGTTAATTTTAGAACATATATTTTTACACACACACCAGTGATCTGAAACATGTCAATAATGGTCAACTAGGAAAAGAACAGCCCAGCCCTATAAAAGTGACATCTACTTAAAAAAATGCCAAAAAGAAAAAAAAAGGAAGAATGAAAACCTAGCCTTTAGGGTAAAGGTTAACAACTGAACTGTCATTTACAGCTGATGATTTGCTTTCCCCTAAACTTAGAACTGTCGGGGAATTAGTTTATGATCCCAGGCAGCTTTCTCGGCAGGAGGAGGGTGCCCAGTTAGCCCTAATTATTACATTTTGTTTCACATTCCCACTTAAACAGCTAACCTTTTTTTCTAATGGGCCTGGACTCTGGCAGCCACAGCTTGAACTGACTGAGCTGTTCTTTTTCTAAATGGCCTTTTGTGTGTGGATAATGACCCCACTCTCTTGAATAGGGGTTCTCTCTACATGCTGCAGCTAAATGCATCACTGGGAAAAACAAAGCCAAAAGAAATTGCAGTAAAATGGTACATAACGGCTGCCTGCATTGGGGGTAGGCTTGGCTCTCAGACTTTCACACTTTCCTTCTTCCACGGTTTCATAGAGAATAATATTTTTCCTCAGAGCAGAGCGACTGCATGCTGCAGGATTTGGGCTGGTTCCAGTCTATGGATGGAGAAGACAAGCTGTTGCAGAGTTAAGGGCTGCCTGGGTCTTCGAGGCCACAGACTGCTCTGATCCTTTAGCCAGCTTATTGACTCAGAGTCTGCCATGGAGTAAGAGCTCACAAACAGGAATTTCTTTCTGGTCACCAGGCTTTGGATGGCCTTTGCTTTCCCTTGTGCCACAGTTCTGCTGTGATAATCTGAATTTACCATGTCCAAAGTGCTAGGCAGCCCTTGGGAACAAATAAATGGAAGCTTTTAGAAACTCATCTCCTGACACCATTTGTGGATTAAGATTGAGAAAAATCAGCCAGGCATGGTGGCCTGTAATCCCAGCGACTCAGGAGGTAGAGGCAGGAGGACTTCAAGTTTGAGACCAGAAGCAGTTTGAGTAATTTAGCAAGACCCTGTCTCAAAAACTAAAAAAAAAATGTGCTGGGGGTGCAGCTCAGTGGTCCAGCACTTGCAAAGCATGCAAGCACAAGGCCCTGGATTCAACTCCCTATATCGCAAAGAAAAAAAAAAAAAAAAAAAAAGATTGAGAAAATTCAAAGTAAACTTTGTTTTCCCGTACTAGTGATAGTAATAATGGTGTCAAAGATCACAAAACTGGAAGGCAGATTTTGAGCTATCTATTTTCTATTTTGTCTGCGGCTGTACCACTGTGGTGTCTGATCCCATCAGGTCTCAGAAGCTAAGCAGGGTCAGGCCTGGTTAATACTTGGATGGGAGACTGCCTGGGAACACTAGGTGCTCTAGGCTTGAGAGAAGGACCTGGCAATCGACTCCCAAGAAACAATCAACCATTGAAAACCCTATGAATAGTAGAGAAGCAGTAACAATAATGTTCTGCCTGTTGTATATATGGTGGCTATGAATAGGACATCGACTTGATGACACCTAACAACATTTTATATGTTCAAATAATCAAGGGGATATCTAGGTATCTCTATAGTCCTCATGCTTTTCATTACTTTGGGGTAACTTAAAGTTTAGACAAATGCTGTTGTGTTAGTGAAGCGTCTCTCCCACATCAAATTAAGTACCCTCTTCTTCTCTCCTTCTATTTATTCTCCATCTGTAAAGTTACTTTGTAACTTATTAGACATTTTATAACTAACAGTGAACTATTACCCTTCTCTTGAGTACTTAATTCCCTCCATTGCACCATATTTACTTTGTATTTACTAATTCCAACCAATCCATTTTTCCTACTTCCTCCCCTAGGTATTTTAATAGTTCATTTAATGAAGTAATAGCCCATAATGGGTTAATATAGGACAGTTAAAGATGCTAAGTTATAGCCCTTTGAAGGCTGCTCCCCAAGGTGATTTACTCATGCCTTTTCTTTCTTTCCTTTCCTTTCCTTTCCTTTCCTTTCTTTTCTTTTTCTTTTTTTCCTTTCCTTTCCTTTTCTTTCCTTTACATCTTTTTCCTACACAAGTGCTCTACCACTGAACTACATCCCCAGCCCTTACTCCTTCTGGATGTCTCATTTTAAAAAAGAGATCTGATAATACATACCTTCTTTACTCAAATAAGTGAAGATATAGATGTACATGTGTGGCCTCTGTGTGTGTTTACTGTTTTTTATAGTGCAGCCTCTACTTAAGCAAGAGGACAAGAATTGGAGCTGACTCATAGACAGAAGGAAGCTGAAGAGATTATTTTCTACTAATGATTGGCTTTACAAGGAAAAACAAGTATTAGCAATTACTATGTGTTAATTGAATATACGTATGATCATTATTATGTCATCACAAGAGATTCTGAATAAGCCTTATGTATATTTAACATTTAAAAAAATGTTATCCTTTTTTTATTTTATTTTATTTATTTATTTATTTTTGTGGTACTGGGGGTTGAACCCAGGGCTTTGTGCTTGTATGCTTTGACAGTAAGTGCTGTCCCACTGAACTGCACCCCAGCCCTTTTTTTTTTTTACTTTTTTGAGACTGGGTTTCACCAAATTATGCAGGCTGCTTCTGGTCTTGAACTTGTGATCTGCCTGCCTCTGCCACCCGAGTCACTGGGATTACAGGTGTCCACCACCATGCCCAGCAAAAATTGTTATTATTTAAAAAAAAATAAAATAAAGAAAGAAAAATGAAGTTGGGAGAAATTCTGGGAGATGAAACTCACCTCTGTGAAGGTGGAGTCCAGCCATTTAGATAGGTAGATGATAGATAGATAGACAGACTCCTAGCATTCCCAGAAAATGTTTTGAGCCTAGTGCAGCTCTGTCTAATATTTTTGAGCTGCAATGATACCAAAGAAATATACTGACTTGTTTAGAAATCTTGGCTTCCTATGTGGAACAAGTGCCTTTTGACTCTGCTGAACTTATGGTTTAGATGTGACCGAGTCTTTGTGACCCAGGTAAGAATCTGGAAGATGATTAAAGTTTCTAAGCTAGGAAGGTCAAGGCTTTAGAGTAACACTTCTTTTCCTAAGGGCTTTCTATTGGTCTATAGAGGTGTCATTATGAGGTGACCCAGTTGCTAATGACAGTATCTGTACACATAGGCTTGGAACACCTTCTAACAGGTACTGAACACTGAAGGCTAAGATAAAGAGGGATCATGGAATAGGAGTAGAACAATTAAATTATGTCATTACTGATGAAATAGTGACAGTCCATATCACTTCACCATGTGGAATTTGCCCATTCATGTATTCACAAATATTTACTGAGCATCTCTGACTTGCTACGCATGGTATTAGTGTACAGAGACACAGAAGGTAAATAAAAAAATTATGCTAAGAGAAATCAAAATAAATACCACCAACATCCTTGAAATCCTTGAGAAGAAGGTATCTCATCTGGAGTCCATTCTCTCCTTCCAGCTGGAAATGATTAGTAAAAATCAATTGATAATCATTGACATGCAAACTAAACTAAATGAATTAAACTCTGCAAAAGAATCCTTTTCATTGAGACTGGATGAAACTGAGCTACAAATTTCTGATTCTGAGGACTCATTCCAAGAAATTAAATACATACAGTCAGAAATGGAAACAATGATGAAGAAATTTTTAAAAAATTTCCAAGAAACCTCAGACAGAATGAAAAAATGAAACTTAAGAATTCAGGGTGTCCCTGAAGGAGAGGAAAGATCCACCAGAGGACTAAAAAATCTAGTATATGATATCCTCAAGGATAACTTTCCAGAGAAAATCCAGGATATGGATACATACACAATTGAAACATTCAGGACCCCATTCAGAGTAGATCAAAATAGGTCATCCCCAAAACATATCATAGCTCGAATGCTTTCATTAGAAACCAGGGAGGCTATCCTGAAAAGAGCAAGGCAGAAATCCCAAATGACATTTAAAGGGAAACCTACTAAATTCCTGCAGACTTCTCCATGTCAACACTGGAAACTAGAAAGGCTTGGACATAGGCAATTCACATCCTAAAAAAGAACAATTTCCAACCAAGAATACAATATCCAGCAAAATTATCTTTGAAACTAGATGAGGAGTATAAGACATTCCATGATATTGACACATTCAAATGATTTGCAATCACCAAACCAGCTGTAGAGAGGATTGCAAATCAATTACCACATCCCGGAGAGATAAGACAACCCTATATAGGTAACCAAAGACTTGGTTAGCTGAGATGAGTGCAATCCAAGAAAGCAACAAAGCAACCATGATTCATAAACCAATAACATGTAAAGATTGGATGCATAACAATAGATACTACTCAATACTCACTATTAATGTAAATGGTGTTAACTCACCAATTAAGAGACAGAGACTGGCTAATTGGATGAAAAAACATAAACCTTCAATATGTAGTATTCAAGAAACCCATCTAACTCACAAAGACTACAATAGACTGAGAATTAAGGGCTGGAAAAGCCCTCCCAAGCAGGAGGAAAACAAAAAAAAAGCAGGTGTTGTAATTCTAATATCAGATAGATTAACTTTTCATCCAAAACTAATTAGAAGAGGCAAAGAGAGACACTATATTTTAGTAAAAGGGACAACAAATCAGGAACCAATACAATTCTAAATATTTATGCCCCAAACACTGGGGAACCTAGATTTATAAGACCAACTTTACAGAACATAAAGAACTTTATTGGACCAGACACAATAATAATGGGAGACTTCAATACCCCACTTGTGTCAAGAGACAGGTCATCAAAACAGAAAATCAACAGAGAAACAATGAATCTAATCTCCACCCTAAACCAATTGGATCTCACAGATATATACAGGATATTTCATCCACACGATGAGGAATACATATTCTTCTCAGCTTGACATGGAATGTTTTCTAAGATAGATCATATGTTAGTCCATAAGAATTCCCTCAACAAATACAAAAAAGGAGAAATTATCCCCTGTACTTTATCAGATCACAATGAAATAAAACTCGAGCTCAAGAGCAAGAATAATTACAGAAATTTTACAAACTCATGGAGACTAAATAATACACTGCTGAATAACCAATTGATTGTTGATGAAATCAAAATGGAATTTAAAAAATTCCTGAAATGAAATGATGATGAAAATGATGATGAAAACACATCGCACCAAAACATATGGGATACAGCAAAGGCAATTTTAAGAGGAAAAACTGCAAAGGCAGTTTTAAGAGGGAAGTTTATAGCATTAAGTGCCTTCATCAATAAGGTGTTAAAAAGCCAAATAAATGACCTAATGATGCACCTTAAGACACTAGAAATTCAACAACAAATCAATCCTAAAAGGAGCATCCAAAAAGAAATTCCAAAAATAAGGGAGAAATATCTCAATTAGAGTCTAAAAAGATAATTCAAAAAATTAATAAGACTAAGAGCTGGTTTGTTGAAAAGGTTAATAAAATAGACACTCCTCTGGCCAATCTCATCAAAAAGAAAAAGGAAAAAACTAACATAGTAAGGATTAGCAAGGAAAATGGGTCCATAACCACCAACTACAATGAAATACAGAAAATCGTCAGGGATTACTATGAGAGATTGTGTTCTCCAAAATATGAAAATACAGAAGAAATGGATATTTATTAACACATACGACTTACCAAAGCTAACCCCAGAAGACATAAGTGACCAAAACAAGCCCATTACATATACTAAAATAGGAAATGTATAAAAAGTCTCCCAACAAAGAAGATCTCAGGTCCTGATGGGATTGCAGCAGAATTTTACCAAACTTTCAAAGAACATATAATACCTATCTTCTTCAAATTATTCCAAAAAGTAGAAAAGGAGGGAGCACTCCCAAACTCATTCTACAAAGCTACCATCACCCTGATACCTAAACCAGGAAAAGATTCATCTAAGAGAATTATAGACCCATCTCCCTTATGAATGTAGATGCAAAAATCTTTAACAAAATCCTGGCAAACTGAATCCAGCAGCATATTAAAAAGATTATTCACCATGACCAAGTGGGATTTATTCCACAGATGCAAGCCTGGTTCATCATATGGAAATCAATTAATATATTCCAAAATATCAAGAAACTGGCAAACAAAAACCATATGATCATTTCAATTGATGCTGAAAAGGCCTTTGACAAAGTACAATACCCTTTCATGATAAAAACCCTGGAGAAGATAGGTATAACAAGCAAATACCTTAACATCATGAAAGTCATCTGTGACAGACCTGCAGCCAACATTATACTAAATGGAAAAAACTGAAACCATTTCCTCTTAGATCTGGAACAAAGCAAGGATGTCCACTCTATCCTATTCTATTTAACATAGTAATTGAAGTCCTCACCAGGGCAAACAGACAAGAGAAAGAAATCAAAGGGATACAGATTGGCAATGAAGAGATCAAACTATCCTTATTTGCAGATGACATATTTCTATACCTAAAAGACCCCAAAACCTCATCCAGAAAACTTTTAGATCTAATCAACTCCTTCAGGAAAGTGGCAGGATATAAAATCAACACAAAAAAATCAATAGCTTTTCTTTACACCAACTGTAACCAGGAAGAGAAGGAAATTACAGAAACAATACCTTTCACAATAGCACACCAGAAAATTAAGTATCTTGGAATCAATCTAACCAAAGACCCTTCAGATCTCTATAATGGACAGCGAGAATCAATATAGTAAAAATGGCTCTCCTACCAAAAGCAATTTATAGATTTAATACAATCCCCATTAAAATTCCATTGACTAACTTTATAGAAATAGAAAAACAATACAAAAATTCATATGGAATCAAAAAAGACGAAAACACTCTTAAGCTGCAAAACTAATGCAGGTGGAATCACAATCCCTGACTTTATGCTATACTATAGGGCACTGGTGGCAAAAACAGCTTGGTCCTGGCACAAAAATAGGCCTGAAGACATGTGGAACAGAATAAAAGATCCAGAAATACCTCAACACACCTATAGCCACCTAATTTTCAACAAAGGAGCAAAGCAAGTAAATTGGAGAAAAGGATAGCCTTTTCAACAAATGGTGCTGGGAAACATGGACATTCGCTGCAGAAAAATGAAAACTGACCCACATCTCTCAATATGCATGAGAGTTAACTCAAAATGGATAAAAGACCTCAACATAAAACCAGAAACTTTAAAACTAATAAAACTAATAAAAGACAGGATAGGTAATAGGCATAGGAAAGTATTTCCGTAATAGGACTCCAGTTGCTCAGGAAATTGCAACAAGAATAAATAAATGGGATTACATGAAATTAAAAAGCTTCTGTACAGCAAAGGAAACAATGAACAGAGTGAAGGAAATCCTCACTGAATGGGAAAAATTTTTCGCATTTTATACATCAGATAAAGGTTTATAAAGAACTCAAGAAAAAACTCCCCAATACACAAATGAGCAAAGGAACTGAGTAGACAGTTCTCAAATGAAGAGGTCTGTAAATTCATGAAACACATGAAAAAAATGCTCAATATCCCTAGCTATTAGGGAAATGCAAATTAAAACAACGCTGAGATTCCACCTTACTCCAGTAAGAATGGCCAAGATCAATAAAACAACAACAAATGCTGGTGAGGTTGTGGAGAAAAGGGAACACTCTTACACTGCTGGTAGAGCTGTAAATTGGTCCAACCACTGTGGAAATCAATATGTAGGTATCTTAAAAAACTGAAAATAGATCTACCGTATGACCCAGCTATAACACTATTGGGAATTTACCCAAAGGGAGATGGGTCATCACACCACAGAGACACCTGCACCTCCATGTTCAGTGCAGCACTTTTCACAATAGCAAGGATATGGAATCAACCAAAGTGCCCTTCAACAGAAGAATGGATAAAAAAAAACTATGGTACATATACACAATGGAATGCTACCCAGCAATCAAGAAAAATGAAATAAGGACATTTGCAGCAAAACGGATGGAATTGGAGAAAAATTATTTTAAGTAAATGAGCACAATCTCAGAAAGAGAAATACCACATGTTCTCGCTCATTTGTGGGAGCTGAATCAAAATTATAAGAAGGAAAAAATCCTATACAGAGGTCAGAACATAATAAAAAAAATTAAAAAAAAAAAAGCTAAAGTGGACCTAGTGGAGAAGGGACAATTTGGGGAACACAAAAGAAGGAGGGAGAGATCTAGCAAAAGGAGGAAATCCTGGGAGAGGAGATGGGGGAGAGGAAGAATAAGGAGGAATGAGGAATGGGGAAGGGGTGACCTCAGGGTAAACAGCCCAACTTTAATAGTCCTGGAAATAATTATAACACCAATAATACCAAAGAATATTATTAATATAGATGGACTAGAAAATTCATGTAATAGTACTGACAATGTAAAAAGAAAGTTCACTACAGAAAAAGTTTTGTTCTTAAACATAATTGGAACCCAAGGATATATAGAAAAATATTACCATAAAAAGACAAGCAAATGGAAGAGAAGTCTTTGGTGAGGGGGTGAGATGAGGAGAGGAAGTGCACAAGAGGGTAAGGGGAACTTATCTGTGTAATGTACAACAAAATGCATATATGGAAATGTCACAAAGAAAAGCATGTCAGAATTAATCGCATTAAGGTGTACATTAAAAATTTCCAATAAAAAAATAAAGTAAATAAAAAAGTGTGTTCACTACCCTTAGGTGGTCACATTTCACCAGAGAGATAGTATTCTAAGGGGATTAGTTTTAAGAAAAAATAATAGCTCTCATTGATTTATTGAAAATGAGTTCCTATCATTATTCTAGAGATTTGTGTGCAATAGTTCATTTAGTCTCACAACAATTCTGTGAGAGAAACATTACCATTATCCCTTTCTACAGATGATGACGGGGAGGCACAAAAAGATTTTGTATCATACAAGGTCACATGGTGGTAAATGATGGAGCAAGGATTCAAATCCATATCCTGTGCTCTTCACTGCAGCCCCTGATACCATACTCTAGCTATAAAAAGAGATCAGGAACCCCTGGGGATAGATTAGCAGTGTTATTAAACCTTTGCATTATTTCTGTCTCCAACATAGAACTACTGCTAAAAGTTGGCTGAATTTCCTTTCACCTTTCTATGCAATAGCTTTTGTTGCTTCTGAAAATCATAGCTACAATTATATTGTATACACAATTTTAAATATGTAATTCTGAACTCTCTGTAGGCCTTGGATATTATTAAGCAACAACAGAGGAAGTCCTTGAAAATCATTATTTAAGGGCTTTCCTATCCCAAGAGAAGTGATTTTTTAAGTACATTTTTTAAAAATACCTCCCTGGAGAAAACATTTACAAGTCATGTACTTATATGAAGTACATAATATGATAATAAACAACTTATCTTTGAGTCGTCATGAAGGATCACCTGCATGTTGAAATAACTCCAAGTCCAGGTATCAAAGTGATATTTAAAACTTTTGCATCCTCTTGTTACTTAACCCATGCAAGTTAAGTTGTTGAGTCACAATTATAAATGCATTTATAATTTTATAGTTTTCCAGAAATATTCAAGAATTCAGGCAGATCAATGGTTCTTTTTATAGTAATTCTATTTTAACAATTAGAAATTAAGGAGTAAAAATCATAATTAAAGTTGGAATTTCTGTAATGTATTTGTCTGTTTAAATGTTAACAGTGGCATAAACAGAACCATGCCGCACTCCATGGGCTACACACCTCTCACCTATTGACAAGGCATGTGAAACTCTTGTGAGAAAACAAAAAAGAGATGGGTGTAAGAAATTGCTTCAGATTTTTAGACTGTAGCCACTGACTAGAAGCCCATTTTCACATTTGAAACCCCAACTGATCTAAGCAAAATTTTCAGCTTGGCAACTAATGAGTTTAAAAATGAAGCCCTCCTGTTGTTGCTTGATTCCTTTCTGCTTCAGTTGTTCTTTCAAATAAAATGCTGAAATGCAACAGAAGCAATTTTTAGAAATGCACTGGTAGCTAAATCACAGCTGTACGTTGAGGTCACATGTAGTTGGATTTCACCGAAAGCCTCAATAACATCCCAATGTTACCTACAGGAGGAAAACCAGTGCTTGAGGAAAGGAAACTCCCAGACTGGGCAAAAAAAAGGAAAACTGCATGGTCATGGAGTTGTAAGAAGACTCTAGTCTTCTTGCCAAACTCACCAAGACCTCAGTCTGGTGCTGATATGATAGCTAATTCTTCAATGTAAGATAAATTTGCTTAAACTTATATCCAAGATTGTTGTTAGGTGCCATCCAGTCAGGGTCCAACTCAGAGTGACCCTCATAGAGTTCTCAATAACTGATTGCTTTGGAAGTAGATTACCATGTCCGTCTCCCATTCTTGTGGTGCTGGGGATCGAACCCGGATCTTCAGAGAGTGAGGTGTAGCACTCTAACAACTCAGCTAATCTCCAGCCCCACCAAAATGAGAGAAGGACCTGGCAGCCTACTCCCAAAACAATCCCAAAATAATCAGCCACTGAAAAAGAAAAAAGAAAAAAGAAAAAAAAAAAAAACCACCCTATAATAGCAGAGAAGTGCTGACATGGTACCAGGCATTGCAGTGTCAGGTAGTGTTTTATTCTCTAGTACATGGAGTACAATAAGTCGGACCTGACTCAATGGCATCTAACAACAAGCATTCAAACATTGAAGAAGCATCTACTGAGCCAGGTTGTTTTCCAAGGCTTTTTTTAAAAAGAAGAAGAAGAAGAAGAAGAAGAAGAAGAAGAAGAAGAAGAAGAAGAAGAAGAAGAAGAAGAGGAGGAGGAGGAGGAGGAGGAGGAGGAGGAGGAGGAGGAGGAGGAGGAAGAAGAAAGAAGAAACAGCAGCAGCAGCAGCAGCAGCAGCAGCAGCAGCAATGCTATCAGCCCTAAGGACTTATATTATCTCATTTGATCCTCAGAAAATGCTATAAGGTAACTATTATAATTTTCTTCATTTTACATATAAGAACACAGAAGCACAGAAATTTGAAGTAACTAGTGCACAGTTTTTAGATAAGGAGTGGCAGGGCTGGTATGTGAACACAAATACAGCTTCCCAAATCTTTGTATTTTGCCATTTCTTCATCTAAAATCTTCAATAGCTAAGAGGTTATCAGTCCAATTGACGAGAGAGGATGGAGCCAGGGATATCTTTGGAGAGAAAGGAATGAGGCAGAGATAGGACAACACCATTAATTAATTTTTTAAACTGGTTTTATATTTCAGCTCACCCTATAGGCTAGCAGTTCTGTTTGCTTCACTCTCCTATCTTCTCTACCCCGCTCTCGTGCTTTCTGGCCTCTCAGTTTTCAGCCAGTGGAAGGCACTGGCAGGAGAAAGAAGAGCAAAAGGAGGCGAGTGGCTGGCATTTTTCTTTGCAACACTCTGTCTAGTTTAGTTCCCTTCTCTGGCAGCAATTGTATCTTTTTGTGTGTGTGGCTGACAGACCCCCTCAGCTTTAGAGCTGGTATTAGCCTCTGGTGGCTAGTGACTGGGGGCTTCCGTATCTCCATTTCAACCCTCAACCCTTTAAGTCAGCCTTTCATTACATTTTCTTCTCTTAAATTATCAGGAAGAAGCTCTAATTCTTGCTGAGACCTGACTGACAGACCTTGCATTTCTAGTGTTTTTCCTCTCTCCTTTCTCTATAAATCTCCATCCATGGGCTGGCATTTAGCTCAGTTGGTACAGTGCTGCTCGGCATGCTCTGAGGCCATGGGTTTGATCCCCAGCACTACAAAAATGGGAGAAGGACCTGACAGCCTACTCCCACAATCCAGAAGCAATCAGCCACTGGGCGAAAAAAAAAAACTGAGGCGTTCCACAGTGTCACGTAATATTTTGTTTTATTGTACACAGGGTCGCTATGAGTCGGACCTCACTTGATAGCACCTAACAACAAGCATTCATACAATGAAGAAATATCCACCGAGCCAGGTTCTTTTCCAAGGTCTGGTGAAGAAAATCATGGTGAATAAGATTGACAAGGTCTTTGCTTTCTGAGAACTTGAAATTATCTTGTGCCTTTTCTTCCCTGTGCTCATGTTCACTGTTCCATTGTGCCTACTCAAGTTCCATTTTGCCTACTCTAGTTGCAATTCTTTCAGCCCCATTTCAAATATTTCTTCATAATCCAACATTTAGACATTTTTCGGCAAAGCAAAGGACCCATTTGTATATTCATAAAGAAGATTCCAAAACAAATTCTAAAAATATTCACTGATCATCCCAACGTTTCAGATCTTGCTTCCAAGAATCCATCACTCTGAATTCTTCTGAGTTGATGAGAGCTGACTGTTTGCTCCTTTAGAATGGGTACCTTCCAGATGATACAGAGATACTTGTGTCCTAGGATAATGTATGGCATTATTAAAGTATTTTTCTCTCATTTCCAAGCAATGAGCAAGGCGTTTGGGCTCCTTTGCCTAGTGTAGGGGTGCACTGAGGAAAGCAGAAGGTTTCCACAAACAGCTTCTGATTTTTGTTTCTAGAGGCCTGAACTTACAGAGAAAGCATGGTGTTAGAAGAGGAGAGGTGAGGGTGGCTAGAGGCAACACATGGTGATGATATTGTTCCAGTGTCCACAGGGCACCCATATTTCAGAGAGATGGCAGTGGCTAGGTGTGCCCACCAGGTTTAACTCTCGGCTCTCAGCCAAGGCAAATTCCCATGGAGGCCACATGAGGACGGTCCTGCGTGCCCTGTGCCGGTGATGGTTTCCCTGTGCAAACTGCATGCAAAGCACAGAGCCCTCCCTTTAAGGGACACAAACAGCAAGCAGTACGAACACCTTAACTTCTGAAGTTTCATTTTCAACTGATGTGATTACACGTGTTCAGATTCCAATTCCAATCTTGTTCAGATTCCAATCTTGCTTGATTTCCTAGAGGTTGGACAAATTGTCTATTTTTTTTCCCCCAGTATCAAGGTCATTTAGTTGATATCAATGGGGCTGAAACCTGTATCTAAGTTTGAATATAAGTCATTAGCTTGTACTTACAAAACACTAAGCTGTTGTTGGCCTGCAGCCGTACCACTGTGGTGTCCATCCGATCCCATCAGATCTCCAAAGCTAAGCAAGGTCGGGCCTGGTTAGCACTTGGATGGGAGACCACCAGGGAACACCAGGTGCTGTAGGCTTAGGAGAAGGACCTGGCAACCCACTCCCCCAAAACAATCAGCCATCGAAAATCCTATGAATAGCAGAGACGCAGTAACAATACTATTTCACTTATTGTACGTAGGGTCACTATGAGTCTGACGCTGAGTCTACGGTGTCTGACAAGAATAACAACAAGCTGTTGTTGAGAGAAGTAAACTTTCAACTCCCTAGGTGAGTAGGAGTATTCCTTCCAAAAGGGCCTTTAGTTTTCTTGACTACATGCTCATGACAGTGGGAGACAGCATTTCTAACAATACCTGTAAAACCTAAAATATTTGCTCTCCATTTCTTTATAGCAGTTTGCTGACCCTTGATGTAGGGCGAATATGGTGATTTTTCTCCCAAGGCTTTGAACTTGGCTGTCCAAGAGAGGGCCTAGTCACCTAACTCTTAGGTTTATTTCTATTTACACATGGAGCAGACAATGATTACTCACCTAGTAGTAAGGTCAGCATCAGAACAGACTAAATTCCAAAAAGGACTATCCCCATGAGTTAAATAGAAATCAGTACATATCAAATGAGCTTAGCCTGACACGGGAAGCTCTCCCAGAAGCACTAGAGTAATAAGAGGTTCCATTTATAGAATGCTTACTAGATCCCTCATGCTTCTTGGCAACTTAATCCTCAAAAGAACCCTGAAAGGATTTTAACATGTTATGAAGGTGGTGCAGTTAGTTGAAATAAATGTATTGGAAGGTGTGATCAGTGCGATTCCAGAAGCAGAAGGGTGTAGATAAAGTACTACGAAAATACAACACAAGGTGCTGGTTTTTCTGCCAATCTAACAATGAAGTCTGGCCTATGGCAGATAAAAAGACCAACCACACAGAGTTTTCTAAGGAGCTGGTGACCTAACATAGGGAAACACCTAACCGTGTCTGTCAAGTAGTGGTTACCTATTAAATGTTGATTTGCTTCCTTCCTCTTTTCTTCTGAATCAAATTTTATATTTACCAAAATGTAATTGGGGTACAGCAAAGCAGTAATTAATAAAATGTTTATCAAAAGGTTCTGGGGAGTTGATACAGAGTAGATAGGTCACAAGTAGAAGCCAATTTTGGGGTTTTTTTTTTTTTTGGAAAGTATTTGGGGGTTGAACCCAAGGATTGTGCATGCTTTGCAAGTACTCTACCACTGAGGTGCACCCCCCAGCCATTTTTTACTTTTTGAGACAGGCCCTCACTAAGTTATGTAGGCTGCCTCCAGCCTCAACTTGTGATCCTCCTGCCTCCGCCTCTCAGGTAACTAGGATTATAGATATGAGCCACCGCACCCAACTGCCAATTTTTTTTGTTGCTGTAATTTTGGGGTTTTTGTTTGTTTGTTTGTTTTGTTTTGTTGAGACAGGTTTTTCACTGTATAGCCTAGGCTGGTCTCATGATCCTCTTGCCTGGGTGCTGAATGCTAGGATCATAGACAAGCACCACCGTGTTCACCAGGCACTTGTTTTGGTTTTGAACTATGTAAATATGTTAGCTAGCAAAAACCTAAATGAAACCAAGTGTAAAGGCCCACAGTTATAATCCCAAGACTCATGAATCCAAAGCAAGAGGAACACAAGATTGAGGTCAGCTTAGGCTACACAACAAAACCTTGTCTCAAAAAAATACAACATAACAAAATAACAACAACAACAATAAAACAAATTCAAAGAAAAATCCGCCATGAGGCTTAATTTGGGACTATGCTAATAGGCATGTCTACTTATTTTTATGGTATTAATGCCCTGGAGGTTGATTTTATTCCATCCATTTTTTTCTCTCTACTTTGTTGCTGTTGTTGTTATCACCAAATTGGGTCTTACTAATAATGACCATGGGCTGGGATTTAGCTCAGTTGTTAGAGCACCGCTCTGCAGTCTCTGAGGTCCCGAGTTCAATTCATGTACAACAGAACAAAACACTCCCCAATTCTGTGCCAGACATATGACCTTTTTTATGTTTAAGGCCATTGTTGCAGGCCTTGTGTCAATCCATCTTGACCTGCCATTCTCTCAAACATGCTGTCGTTCTCCAGTGATCGGTCCCTCCTGACAACATGTCCCAAAACCATCAGACTCAGTATTGACATCCTAGCTTCCAAGGAGCACTCTGGTTGCACTTCTATTAGGACAGATATG
This sequence comes from Pedetes capensis, assembly GCA_007922755.1. Classification (NCBI taxonomy): domain Eukaryota; kingdom Metazoa; phylum Chordata; class Mammalia; order Rodentia; family Pedetidae; genus Pedetes; species Pedetes capensis. The sequence goes on along the minus strand of VMDO01000670.1, from coordinate 211,263 downwards.
TTGGTTGTTTTGGCAGTCCATGGTATATTTGATATTTGTCTCCAGCACCATAATTCGAAAGCATCAATACTTTTCCTGTCTTCTTTATTCAACATCCAGCTTTGACAACTATCTGATGCAACTGAAAATACCATGACATGAGTCAGGCACATCTTTAGTTTCAATGTGACATTTTTACTTTTCAGCACTTTAAAGAGGTCTTTTGCAACAGCTTTTCCAAGTGCAGTGTATTTTTTGATTACTTTACTGCTGCTTCCTTGGGTGTTAATTGTAGACCCAAGTAAAGCAAAATCTTGGACAACATCAATCTTTTCTCCATTTATTATGAAGTTGTGCAGTGACCCAGTCGTAAGGACTTTTGTTTTGCTGATGTTGAAGCACAAACCATATTGAAAGCCTTGTCTTTTGATCTTCATCAGTAAATACTTCAAGTGCCCTTCACTTTCAGCAAATAGAGTTGTGTCATCTGCATAACACAGGTTGGTAATAAGTCTTCCTCCAATCATGATGTCACATTCTTCTTCATAAAGTCCTCCTTCTTGGATTATTTGTTCAGCATGGAGATTGAAGAGGTACAGTGAAAGGATACAGCCCTGATGCACACTTTTCTTGAGTTTAAATCAAGCAGTATTTCCTTGTTCCATTCAAATGATTGCCTCCTGGTCCATGTACAGATTCCTTGTGAGTAAAATTAAGTGCTCTGGTATTCCCATTCTTTGCAATGTTATCCATAATTTGTTGTGATCCACACAGTCAAATGCCTTTGCATAGTTATTAAAACATAGATAGATCTCTATCTGGTATTCTCTGCTTTCTGTGAATATCCATCTGACATCAGCAATTATATCCCTGGTTCCATGCCTGTTCTGAATCTGACTTGATTTTCCAGCAGTCCCATATTTATATACAGCTGCAGTCACTTTTTAATGATCCTTAGCAAAATTTTGCTTGCATGTTATATTAGTGATATTGCTCGATAATTTCCACATTTGGTTGGTTCTCCTTTCTGGGGAATAGGCACAAATGTGGATCTCTTTCAGCTAGTTGGCCAGAAAGCTGTTTTCCAAATCTCTTGGCATAAACAGGTTATTAGCTCCAGTGCTTCATCTGTTGAAACATCTCTATTGGTATTCCATCAATTCCTGGAGCCTAGTGTTTTGCCAATTCCTTCAAGGCAGCTTCCACTTCATCCTTCAGTACCATTGCTTTCTGATCATATGCAACCTCTTGAAATGGTTGGTCGTCCGCAAACTCTTTTTGTATAGTAACTCTCTATATCTTTCCATCTTCTTTTGATGTTTCCTGCATTTAATATTTTCCATTTAAATCCTTAACTATTGCCACTTGAAGCTTGAATATTTTTTTTTCAATTCCTTACGCTTGAGAAAAACATTGTATGTGGTTCCCTTTTGGTTTTCTATCTCCAGCTCTTTGCATATGTCATTATAGTATTTGATATTATCTTCTCAAGCTGCCTTTTCAATTCTCCTGCTTAGTTCTTTAGCTTCATCATGTCTTTTATTTTAGCTACTTGAAGTTCAAGGCCAAGTTTCAGAATCTCTTTTGACATAATTCAAAAGCATCAATTCTTCTCCTGTCTTCTTTATTCAACATCCAGCTTTGACAACTATCTGATGCAATTTGGTCTTTTCTTTTTTCCTGTCTTTTTAATAAGGTTTTGCTTTCCTCATGAATGATGTATTTGATGTAATGCCAAAACTCATCTGGTCTCCAGTCATTAGTGTCTAACACATCAAATCTGTTCTTGAAGTGGTCTCTGAACTCAGATTGGATATACTCAAGGTCATACCTTGGCTCTTATGTACTTGTTCCAATTTTCTTGAGTTTCAGTTTCAACTTGTATATGAGTGGTTGATGGTCTGATCCTCAATCAGCACCTGGTCTTGTTCTGACTTTTGATATTGAGCTTTTCCATCATCTCTTTCCACAAATGTAGTCCCTCTAGTTCCTGTATGTTCCATCTGGTGAATTACATGTGTATAGTCACCATTTATGTTGGTGAAAAAATGTATTGCTATTAAAAGGTCATTAGTCTGAGAAAATTCCATTATGCAACCTCCAACATCATTTCTGTCATTAGGCCATATTTTCCAACTACTGTGTCTTTTTCTTTGTTTCCAACTTTTGCATTCCAGTTACCAGTAATTATCATTACATCCTGATTGCCTGTTCTATCTATTTCCAATTGAAAAAACTAGTAGAAATTTTCCCTTTCTTCATTTGTAGCCTTAGTGGTGAGTGCATAAATCTGAATAATATTCATATTAATTGACCTTCTTTGTAGCCACATGGATATTATTGTATCACTGACAGCATCATACTTCAGGACAAATCTTGTGATGTCTTTTTTGACAATGAATGCAATCCCATTTCCCTTTAATTTTTCATTCCCAGCATAGTAGAAAATATGATTATGTGATTCAAAATGGCCCATGCTATTCCATTTTAGCTCACTGACTCCTAGAATGTCAATGTTTATGTGCTCCATTTCCCTTTCGATGATTTCTAATTTTCCTAGATTCATACTTTGTACATTCTTCATTCTAATTATTAATGGATGTTTACAGTTGTTCCTCCTCATTTTGAGTCATGCCACATCAGCAAATGGAGGATCCTGGGGCTTTACTCCATTCCCATCATTAAAGTAGACTACTTTCATGACATAACTCTTTCCCAGTCATCTTTTGAGTGCCTTCCAACCTAGGGAGCTCATTTCTGGCACTAAATCTGACAGTGTTTTTTTGTTATTCATAGGGTTTTCAAGGGCTAATTGTTACTAGATTAGGTTAGACATATCCTTCTCCTTAGTATGTCTTAGTCTAGAAGCTCAGCTGAAACTGATCCCCAAAGGTGACTCTGCTGATATCTATAATACCAGTGGCATAGCTTTTAGCATCACAGCAATATGCAAACCCCCACAGTATGGCAAATTGACAGACACATGGGGGCTCTCTGCTTTAGATTTCATCTGTTCCTTGATTTGGAAACATAGTAATCCTAACTCCATTATTTATACAAATAATGCCTATGAATAATAATAATACTTTAGATTGATTCATTTTTATACCTAAAACTTATCATCTAGTTGCATTATTAGTATAATATATGTGTTCTGTTCTAAGTAAAATACTGAATATTTACCAATGATATATTGAATTAAATAATAAAATATTTAGAAGTTAAAAGAATTTTTTTTCTAAAATTTCCAAAACATTTTAGTGCATTGTAAATGTAGGAAGAAACACATCCATGCTCCTTTAGAGAAAATATATAACCCTTTAGAGAGAAACTAAATAGCCTATATTACCCACTACACATAGACCCATTCCTTTTAATAATTATGGATAATTTTCTAAATTATTAAATTAATTAAATTAACTCTTATGAACCAGTCTTTTCTGAGTTTAGTTAATATAGGCCAAAGTATTTATAAGTAAATTAATTCAATCAAAGTATCTATAGGTAAATGAGCCTATGGCTTGGAACACATACTTTAGAAGGAAACTGTCAGGAAGTGCAAAAATCTTAACTCACCTCTACTCACGTAGTCTAGCAAAGTTCCTGGTTCTACACTTTGTCCCTGGTCCATCCTGGGTAGCAATGATCTCTCCAGAATTTTGCTTTCACTCTCTGAAGAGCTCATAGACCACATTCCATTAATTAGGATAATAACCAAGGCTCTTGGTTCACTGCATTCCCTCTCTCTCTTCCCCCCCCTCTCTCTCTTTTCCTTTCTCATTGTTTTCTTTTTTTTCCTTTTTCCTCAAAAACCTCTCTGTTTCAGATAAGTCAGCTTCTCGATGGCATATGTTCTGTTCATTTCTTAAACCATATTCTTCCCATGAAAGATGTTCTCTGGATTTGTTTGTTTTTAAAGTGGTTTGTCTACTTATGTCAGTTAGAATTCTACATATCATATAAACATAAATAAACCCTATCTCTTACCCATAATCTTTCTTTTTGTTGTTTATACCAAAACATCTAATAACTTGTCTATATGTGCCCTAATTACTTCCCACTTGCATTTTATTTATGCATCCTTTCTCCTCAAATAGAAGTTCTTCTGGGACATAGGTTTGGTTTTCTGATCCTTTATCATTTCTCATAGTGTGTGCCATGAACCTGATTAGATTGAGTAGGTATTAAAGATATTGTGTTAGTCCATATGTGTTATGATGACAAAAATATCACAGACTGGAAAATTTATATAGAAAAGAATTTTATTTTTCATGGTTCTATAAATTCCATGATCAAGATGCTGGTAGATTCATTGTCTGATGAGGGATAAGGATAACTATCCTTTTTTTTTAAATAAGGATAACTAATGAAGCCCTTCTATAAGGAGATAGGATAACTATAACTATAGGATAGCTATAAGGATAACTAATTCCACTCAGGAGGGTCTTTTCGACACACTCACCTTTTAAAGGCCTCACATTGGCACTACCTGAATTCAAACCATAGCAGATAGCAATTAAACTGAATCTCCGGAAAAAAAAATTCAAATTGAAAGGAAGAGAATGAATACAAAATATCTGTCCTGATGGTTTTTTATTCTTTGTTATCTTAAAGCATTATTCACAAATTACTGCCATGTATTTATTAGGCTGTTGTTAGGTGCTGCTGAGTTGGGTCCGACTCATAGTGACCCTGTGTACAACAGAACAAAACACTCCCTGACACTGTGCTGTGCCTGGCACTGTCAATTCTTCTCTGCTGTTGATAGAGATTTCAGTGGCTGATTGTTTTCAGGATTGCCTTGGGAATGGATTGCCACATTCTTCTCCCATATATTTATTAGGTTTATTTTTAAAATATGAACAAACATTTTTATATAAGTTTATTAACTTGCCCAAAATCATACAATTACTGTGTGGCAGAACTGGAATTTGGAAACACATCTGCTTGACATCAAAGCTTTTCTTCTTCTTTTCCCTCTTTCCATTTAATATTTTATAGTGTCAACAATATTTATGACTGAAGAGTATATGGCTGGAGATATAGCTCAGGGGTAGAGCTCTTGCCTAGCATGCACAAGGGTTTGGGTTTGATCCCCAGAACCACAAACAACAACAATAACAACAAAAAGACTGAAGGATATAAAACATTAGTATACATTCTTAGTGATGAAAAATAGCATTTCCCATGACAGTACTGTCTTTCTTTTAAAATAAAATTAATATTATGTAAGAGACAGCTTCGCTTTATCAAATAAAATATGGAAACAGAAGGAGACTCTCTAAGGGAATAAAGTGAATAGTCAGGGAAATACAACATTGCCCAAGTTAGTTAACTTACAAAGAAATCCTGGGTTAGAAACACTTCAAGCTCCCTTGTTAGAGGGGCAGCAAAAATATTGAGATATCATTTCTACTACCTAAAAAAATATCTTTTGAAGGCCCAGATTTTTCTTCTTTCCCCTTTTATTTAACTTTAGAAGGTTAACTAAGACAGCAGTACAAGTTTAATTTCTAATATTTTCCAAAACAACACAGGCCTACTATGTCAAGAAGGCAAAATGGTGAAACATCAGTGTCTTGGTCGATTTTCTATAACTATAATAAAATACCTGAGGCTGAATTATTTATAAAAGAAGGAGTTTATTTAGCTCACAGTTCTGGAGTCTGGGAAATCCAAGGGCATGGTGCTGGCATCTGGGGAGGTCCTTTATAATGCCTCGTAACATGGCAGGTGGAATGGCATGGTGAGACAGAGCAAGTGTGCTAGTTCTTTTCATCTTCTCATAAAGTCACTAATGCCATTATGCACCCTATTGCATCTTTTAATACTAATTACCTCTCATAAGCCTCACGTCCAAATGCCATTAACACTGTAAGCTAATATTTGCTAGCTTTCTCCTAAGGACCTTGTGCTTCTTTGCTTCATGGCAGAAAGAAAAAGAAAACTGGGTGCAGTTGAAAGAGAAAAAACACGAGGAGTGGACTTGCTTTATAATAACCTCCTCTCAGGAGAATAAACCCACTCCCTGGAGAAAGGTTTTAATCCCTCTTAATGACCTAATCACCCCTTACAGTCCCTGTCTCTCAACATGATTTTTGGAAGAAACAATCATAGCAGGCCAATTTTGAAAATTCTTTGTTAAAATCCAGCTTATTTTATTTTATTTTATTTATTTATTTATTTATTTATTTACACCTGTAAACATTACTTACTTGCCCTGCTTCTGTGGTCCCACCTACCCTGGAAATAGAATATTTATTTTCTCTTTTTTTCTCTATTGAGCATTTTCCATCCCTTCTGATGCTCACTGAGTGGGAGACACTTGTGTTGTGTAGCTGGAGTACTAGGTGGAATGTTGATTGCCTCTTCAGAAGTATGACAAACAAAAGGGAGGAGTCAGCCTGAACAATTGCAGGACAACAGTCCCTGAAGGACATTCAAGCCCTTTTTGTGAGATGTGGAAAAAATACAATTTATCGACATCTTCATATCCAGTATTTCTACTATCTCTCTGCATGTGTAATCTGGGAACTCACATGATAAATCATGCCCACATATGTCCTCTAGCTGACAGATATCACACCAAGACTGGATAATAAGAGGAAGGGAAAGGATGAGGGGGAGGGAAGGGACTTTCTGAGGACATTGAAGCTTTCCTTACATAGAAAACCATTTCCCTTTATTCTAACCCCAGGCTTGTTTTAATTTTAAGCTACTAATTTGAAATAGCTAATCAGTTGCCACAGGCATACACACACTTCCAAGATTGCAAAATACCTGCCCTTTTCTAATCAACTGCAAAGTGATAATGATTTATATACATAATATGCACTTAGTCTGGAAAGCCCAGGCACTTTCTACAAGGTGGTCCATGGGGATTATTCAGTCAAACTTTCTAATTCATACTAATGGCTAAGAGACCCATAGAGAATTACAACATTTTCACGCCTGAACAAAAGAGTGCACATGTTTTTAAAAACACAGACCCATGAAGCAATTTCACAAATCTTATTTTACCCATTTATTTGGACCAGTATTTTATTTTGGATGTTTATCATTCTCAGTGAGGTACTAGTGGAAATGCCCAAAGATCCCCTAAAGAGAAGTCAGGTTTACATAGCATGAGCTCTCATTGCTGCTTCGACACCAAATATTTACTGGGAAGCAAGATGAGTTTCTTCATTTAAAGTGAATTATTTGGTTTGGCTTAATGTAGCAAGAATTAACTGTTAGCTGTATCACTTAGCCCACTGCTGTGATATATCTATCTTTATTAAGAAAACCTAATACATTCTTGGCAGGTCACAGTAACCTACACATTTTGAGGGAATTGGTGAAAAAGAAGACCATTGATTCTAATTGAAATGACAGCAGGACTTTGAGCAGAATGCTGTAATCTACACAGAAATATTATCATTATCCCCATTAGACTTGGTGTCCTACCTTCTACCCAAATGGCCAAGCAGATTTTTATATGGCAAATTGGTGTCTTGGCTACCCTTTTAAATCCCACTCTGAAAATAAATAAATAAATAATGAACAAGCAAGTACATCAATTCCATCTCACTGGAGACTCCATTTCTATCATTGGGTACTCCTTCAAGGGAAATCACAATTCTGGCATCATTAAGTACCAGAACCAGCATAGCAAATTTCCTTGGAGTTCTGCCATTCAAGTCAACTGTAGTGTTGACCCAGCTGAGATGATGAAATGTCTTGGGAACATGATAATCCCACAGGTCATGGTTGCAAAAAGATCAGTTTACATTTTCTTAAATTTGACTCATCTTTTCCAGAAAGCCTTTCTGAAATGAAGACATTCTCAATACTGTAACTGAAATATACTCCACATTCAAATGTGTAGTTTGCTGAAGCAAAATATTTTTATTATTGGGGCCATTATGATGTTAGAGATGGGGAATCATGAGAAACAAATGAAGAAAGGAAGTCACTGAAGATGAGATTTTCAAATAGAAATTCTATTGGATATTCTGCTTCATATTCATGCTATTTTAGCCTCTCACTGATCTCGATATACTTTACAAAAATATTCTTTACTTTGTATGTCTCAGGCTCTAAATTTTATAACTTCCAAACTATACCTTTTCCTGGTAATAGAAGAGAATATAGCAGATCTCTGAAACATCATGTTAGTAGAATATTTTTCCCCCTTTCTGTAGATACTCATTGGTATGTCCTGACCTAGTAGTTTGACAGAGAATGAAATCCTCTATTGCCTAGAGTGAATAGGAACAAAGACATCTTCAGGGCACATTCTCTTAACAGAATTTGTTTACTACTCACTTTGGGAAGGATAGAAAAATAAGTAGAAGACTGAATTGACTACTTGGGTTTCATGTCACTGAGGCTGCCAATTTATAAAGTGAGTCAGATCTCAGATCAGATACTTGCCCAATACTATTTGGACAGTTATATATTGAACAACTATTTGGTGAAGGTATGTCTGCAGAGCACACAGCCACACTGGGAAGTATTGATGATTCTGCCCACCCTCAGTCAATTCTGAACAAACCCCTGTTTGTGTCTGGAACTGAGCACTTTCCTTAACAATGCTCCATATTTGTGGCCCAAGATTTCTCTGTACCTGTCATGACAGTCATATTCCAACAGAGGAAATGCAATCTTAGCATACCTGTTACCTATCAACATGAATGTCACAGTACATTTCTCCCACTGGAGATGGTTTCTGTGGGTGAATGAGGCACATATATTCATATTGTCACATATTCCAGAAACACCTAGGATTGTGTAAATGGCCCAAACTTATAGTTACTAGTTTTAGGGTATATGAATGTGTGGGAGACTGAATCAAAGCTCAATCAAAACTGAACCTTTACTGAGACTTTTGATACTGAAATAAGATTCCTTTTCTTTCTCTGCAGTAAGCTCAGAAATGGAGTGGAACAAGTTAATTAAGAGGCTTGCAGCTTAATACTTTTCAGCCACTGATAGTTTCCACTCAGCATTTCTCTGGAGCATTCTCATTGTGAAGCTAACCTGGAGCCTGAAGAAGATTTTTCAAAAACCAAAATAATTTTTTCTAAGTTCTTTCTGCCCTCTATTTTAAGATCTGAAGGTGCTGATGTGGTGGACTACTCACTAATGCCTTAACTCCTGTGCTACCATGGCAAGTGGCAGGAGAGCATCACATTTCGTAGACACATAACCTGAAAATAGCTTTATCAGCAAGGACCGGCTTATCTTTACCTCTGCAAGTTCATAAGTAAGCAGCCAGCTTCCAATGAATAAATAACAAAACCTCCATGAGTAGGTTTTTAAGCTGTTTTGTTTGTTTGTTTGTTTGTTTTTTGTTTTTGGCCCTTCATGTCCTAGAAATAGAAATATTCAGGAAAAGACTTATCTATATGTTGGCTTCTTCATTCTGTGTGGAATTATTTGAAGAATTGTTTTAAAACTAAGATATTTTCCTGTACAAAGAGTTAGAATGTAATCATGGAAAGCATCTTCTAGAAGTTGCAAACTGGCAGCCCACAGGATATATCTAGCCAGCAGATATGCTTTTTCTGGTCTATGTATTTATTAAATTAGTAGCCATTTTATGCAAACTGGAAATTTTACATAAAAATTTGAATTTGTTGTTGTTGTTGCTGTTAGGTGCCATCGAGTCAGGTCAGACTCATAGTGACCTTCATGGGGTTTTCAATGGCTGACTGTTTCAGGATTGCTTCCTGAGTGGATTGCCACATCCTTTCCCTCTTTTTGCAGTACTGGGGGTCCAACCTGGGTCCTCAGTGAGTGCAGAACAGCACTATACCAAACTGGAAATTTTACGTAAAAATTTGAATTTAAACATTTAAAAATCCTGCCAATATGGGGTCTATATGACCCCCGTATAAATGTCAGTAGCACCTGTCCTCTGTTAGTAAGGCTCAAGCCCTCCAATAACTATCTTTAGATTATACGGACCCTTTTATATTCAGGAAAAATTCTTTAGCTGCCCCTTTTGGATGGGACAGTGGCCATCCAGGTTTCCATAATTCTCCCTCCACACAAATTACAAAATCAAATCCTACTATGGGCTTACCAAAGACATTTGATTTGGTGATCCCTGTTCTTGACAAAGAACTTTTTGATATGGTAATTTTTATTAGCAAAAACAAGTGAGAAACTGTAAGTGCTCCTTTGAGTTTCCTATTAACTTTCTTCTCAAGGACATACACTACCATACATTGAGCACCTGGCCTGTGCCAGACACTTTCCATCTCCTGTCTCTTGTGCTTATTACAACTCCATCAAGCAGGTATTTTACAGACAGGGAAAGGGGAACTCTGAGAGCCTGAGTAACTTGCAAGAAGTCACACAGCTCTTAGGTGACAGAACTAAATTACATTTTCGCCTGCCTGGTTCCAGGTCCAGACTCTTCCTCTAAACCTCCCAAAGACTTCAGATGATTACATAAGCCTTATTCTTCTTACCACACCCCTATCAAGTGTGAGGAATTGAGTAGAGAAGTGAGGGAGAGGGAATTTCTGGATTCTTTTCCTCGATTGCTACATCATGGTTTCCTTCTTAGAACTGTAATAAAATTACCTATTTTGGGTTTTGAAATTACTCATGACAAGTCATAAAACATAATGTATGTGTGGCTCCTGAAGGCTACTAGAAGGTTGGTATCCACATGGCTTTTATTTTTTCTTTGCCTGTGTTCTCCCCCTTCAATTGCTGCACAGCTGTATAGAGCTCAATTTGTAATAAAAGTGGTTTAGTGCAAATCATACATACATAATGGTCTTTGATTTCCCCCTAGGCTTTGAAAATCTCTCTTAATTATCTGCTTGTAGGGTTGGAATTTCTTTGCCAAGTCTGTCTTCATTTACTGAAGAGTCTCCAGAGTACCCCTTTTAGAGGAATTTCTCCACAAGTGGAAACTGGCCCCAAGTCCTCATGTTGAAGAAGGTCAATGTAGTAATAAAGTTGACTTAAAACTTACCCCAGTGAGTCAATCCCCCAAGGAAAGGCAGTCAGAGCCCACTCTTCAAGAAAAGTTGTGAAAATAGGAGGAAGGGGGCAAAAAGGAGTACCATGCGAGCCAGAGCAAGGGGAACAACAATTAGTTGAGCTGATTCTCCAGGTTGGGATGTGTGGAGGCTTCCTTCTGCTACATATGGTCCAAATTTCTACTTGTCCTAGCACCCTTACACAACCTTCTTGACACAGTCATTGATAAACTTATCTGTTCATTTATTCATTCAAGCCTTCTCTCAACATCTACGTAAAATAATACTTCTCTATCCCTCCTTTTCCCTAACCTGCTTTATTCTTGCTATTGCTATTGTCTCTGTTGCTATTGTCTCTGTCCCTTCATATTATATTTTTTTGTTTTTTTGTTTTGTTTTGTTTTTGTACTTACCTCTCACCTGCATGTGCGCTCTCTAAGGACAAGACTTGTCCTGTTTTGTTCACTGCTGTACCTGTAGCCCTCTGTGCGTGGCACATTGTAAGAATTTAATAAGCACAAATTACTGAATTCCCACTATATACCTAGGATCTGGAAATTAATAAAGCATGACTCTCACTTTCAAAGTATTCATAGAGTTTGTAAGGAGACAGTTATGAGTACAACTCACAGTAATTTAACTAATTAGCTTTTGGACGGTATGGGTTTGATGGTAAAATTCATGTATCACCATTATTGGGCCCTGAGGTGCCCAGATATTTGGTCAGACATTCTGAATGTATCTCTGAGAGTGTTCTGGGATGAGGCTATTTGAATCAGTTGACTGAATGAAGCAGATCCACCTCCCTAATGTGGGTGGGCCTTATCCAATCAGTTGAATGCCCGTATAGCACAGAAAGTCTGACTCTCCCAGAGGCATGAAGGAACTCCCCCAGCCTGACTGCTTTCAGCTGCCACATCAATTGTTTCCAACTCTTCTTGGGTCTTGAGCCTGCTGGCTTTCAGGCTGGAAGTACACATTGGGTCTCCCAGGACTCCAGCTTACCCACAGCAGATCTAGGCACTTTCAGCCTCCATTATAACATGAGCCAATTCCTTATAATCCACATAAATTACATATGTATTATGTGGATAATATACCTATTGATTCTTTTCTTGAACCTTGACTAATAGAGTGTACCAGCCACTATGAAAATGCCCTGCCCTGCTTTCCCAAGAAGCAGATGCCAAGTGAGATTAGGTCTGCAAGAGCCTGGAAAGACAAAGTGGGAAGGTACAGGAGTAGGTAGGGGAGCAAGCACCCCATAAGGCAGTCTAAGACCTATGAAAGGAGAGAGGGAAGGACAGAGTGTAATGAGCTTCAGACAGAAGGATAGTGCTGAGACAGGTCTGGCCAGCCTGATCCAGAGTCTCTGAACCAGAGGTCCCTATTTAAAGAATTCCCTTTAGGCAGTAATGGCGCCACTCTGGCTCCCGCTGCACTCAGCTATTGGCTGGCGGGCAGTCCTGGGGAAGAGTGCCTAGGAATGAGTGATGCTGGAGATACGAGTACAGCAACTGGAGGCTGTCAGTTGGCTCTGCTTTCCCGCCTCCAGGCTGTCTTGAAGGAGAGCCAAACAGGGAACTGTGTGTCTGCCATGCCCTCCTGACCTTGGGGGTGGTAATCATGGATTCTCTATTTGGAAAGGACAGTGTGTTTTTAAAGGGGTGATGGGGCTCAGGACTGGTCTCGGAGCACACACTCATGCTTAAGTTGTATATTTACCAAAGTCAATTTTGGAACCATCTCTGCTCAGCAAGAGTGGCCAGGCTGAGGAAGGATGTTCTGAAAACCTAAGGAAATGTGGCGGAGAAGATATGTCACTTCTGCCAAGGCCAGGAACATGAGAATAGCAGCCACCTGCCATCCAGCTGATAGCAAGAGGATCTGGTTTCTGAAATCACTAATACACCAAGCTACAGACCAGCTTTGGTACCCATACTTTATTTGACAAACCCCTGGCTGAGACTTGGAGGACTGGAGCCACACCACGGACATACTTCAACAGAGCTGGGAGGAAAATGGCAGAGATTAGCTCCTTCCATGGAGCAGCAAAGCTCCCATGGGTGGGTAGGAAAAGATACGATGCCACCTGTTCTTCTGGCAAACCAAAGAGGGCTGTTTTGTTAAATGATTGTAAATCAAGTTCTTTTATTTCTCTTTTAGGATCAAAATTTATTAGCAATTCAGAATATTTGTGTGGGCCTGGCTTCCCCCGTAAACATTTTCCCTTCTTTAGTGTATTTCCCCTACTCCACAAATTAAGAGAACTGCCACTTAAAGCCTGTAAAAAACAACCCTGTCAATTAACTTTGATGGACTCATGGTGATGAAACATAAGCTAGTGCTTTGGCAGGAATTTGGAGATGCTTTATTGTTACATATAGGGAAACTGAAAGTGAGAGAAATGAGGGATTGCCCAAGGTCACTTGGCTGGCTAACTGCAGAAACAGCTGGAACCCAGCCAGGGCTTTGGTTATTAGGCCTGAGCTCTGCCCACCACGGCAGACTTGCTTTCTTCTTAGATGGCACCCTGCTTTTTATTTTAAGTCCTTTAAGTTAAAGACATACTTGTTAACTGAAGACCTTTCATAACCCCTGCAAAGCATGACTTTTCCTTTTCTAGGAAACTGCTTTTTTCTCTGGCCAGGATTTCTTATGACCTTAATTTTAGAAAAAAAATAAAATTTAAACATCCATTGCTGTGCTGCAGGAGCCTATAAAAATGCCATTACCTTGAAAACTGACAATGGCTAACAGCTAACATAAACCCTGTAAAGAGAAAACAAGACAGAGAAGCTGAGGCTCCCAAGTTGCCCAATTTTATAACCCGTAGACCTAACACCAACTTGCTGTTGTGGAAGATTCTGGCAGCTGCTTGTCTATAGACTCAGAAACTTCATTGGGCTGGAAGGAACCTCAATAATTATCTATGAGGAAGCAGCCCCCAGAAAGAAGAAGGCCTGTGACCATGGTCACAGGGCAGAGTTACAACTGGAACCCACACTTCCTACCCTCAGTCAGATGACCACTGGTGACAGAATGCCTCAAAAAGTCCAGGGATGAGGCTTCTTGTGTAAGACAAGGAAGTGCAAATAAGGGTGTCATGTCCAGAGTCAAAGTACCTTTGCCATGGTAATCATCACTGAGCCTTGATCAGGTTCTAGGCACTGATCTAGGACTGGATTGAATTCTTCTCCTCACTGGGCTATTAGTCTACTTTCTCCAGGCTGTGTCGCAGCAACGGCCCTTAATCTCAGTGGTCTAAGCAACAGGTGTACGTGAGTCATAATGCGTGAGCCTCTACTCCACAAGCCTTCTTCAGTGCAGAATCCAAGGTACTGAGAAGGCCCATGTGAGATGTCATTCTTGTAACATAGGGAAAGGGCACAATTGCCCTGAAAGCCTCTGCCCAGTTATGGTGTATATCATTTACATCTCTAATGCCACCGGTCATGGCAAGTTACATGGACAAGTCCAATGTCAATGAGAGGAACAAAATGAATCATGCGATGACAGCCAGGAATAGTGCAGTAGACTAAATGTTTGTGTCCCCTCCAAAATTCATATGGAATTCTAACCCTCAATGATAGAACATACTTGGGTCATGGGATGGGGCCCTCAAGAAGAGGATCGGTGCTCTTACAAAAGAAACCCAGAGAGCTCTCTTGCCCTCTCTCTGCCATCTCATGACACGGTGGGAAATGAGGCATCTGCAGCCATAAGAAAGGCTTCATCAGGTCCCTGTGCCCACACTTCACCTCAGACTTCCAGCCTCAGGACGGTGAGGAATGAATGTGTGTTGTTTAAGTCCTCTAGTCTATTGGTAATTTGTTTTCTTAGCCCTAACTGATTAAGTCAGGGGTGTGTGTGTGTGTGTGTGTGTGTGTGTTTGCGCGCGCGCATGCTCGCGCGCACTAACATGAAAGACAACAAAATATCTGAGAAAATATTGCCATCTAACATAATGGGAATCATCACATTTATTAGCTCCTTTGATCTTCAATATAAAACCTAGGATATAGGAAGTGTCATCAGATATCTAAAGTTTATACACTAAACAAGAGACAGGGCTGGCATCTGAACCCCCGAGGCTATGCCTAAGGCCCATCTTAATTCCCCGGCCCTGCCTGTCTCAGGATGTGCCACTTTCCTGTGCTAACCCTCAGACAGACAGTCTCCCTCTCCCCATTCCCTTCACCAACTGGGGCAGTCAGCCTAATGCCTAATGCCAAGACTTCAGCCATCTGTTATTTTTACCTGCACTGAAAGATTCATTTATTTATTCAAAAACCTATCTTGAGTATCTGTGGGCATAACGTGATACAAAGCGGCAGGCAGAGTGTGGGCACAGACATCTGACAGAGATGCTAGGCCCTGTTCTTGCACACCTACTGAAAATACATACCCCTAAAATGCATAGAAGAAATGGTAAATCATATGCACACATGAACCTACAGTTAAGTTGTTATAGGGAGGCCACAGCAATAAGAGAATTTTTCTGTTGAGGGAGACTTATGGAAGGAGGGGAGAAGGATATTTAGCCTAGTCTTTGAAGGATAGGTTGGGCATGGAGAAGAGCAGAGGGAGGGGAAGGAAGAGAATGCAGGAAGACAGGGCCGCATGGCCTGCCAAGGGGCAGCAGGGCCACTAGTCCCAGGCATCCATCCTGGCGGGAGGCTCGGAAGAGTTTCTATTCCGTCTCAGTGATGCACACTCTGTCAAAATAAGGAAACCCTTTGTCACACTATTTTAACTTGGTGTTCTATTACTGGGTTGTACTGCCTATAATGACCAGGAAAGAATATTTTTATAAACCTTGCAATTCTCTTTGAATAGCACAATTAAATAACATTGTGCTTCATAAATATTAAATGATTAACTTGATAAACATTACATTCTGAAATATAACAAATTTTAGGGATGGGATATAACAAATTATATATATATATATATATACACACACACACACATACATACATAGGGGCTGGGATTTAGCTCAGTTGGTAGAGCGCTGTGCTGCAGTCTCTGAGGCCCTGAGTTCAATGAGTTCAATTCCCAGCACTGCAAAAATGGGAGAAGGGCCTGGCAATCCACTCCCAAGGCAATCCCGAAACAGTCTGCCATTGAAAACCCTATGAGGCTCGCTATGAGTCGGATACCGATTCACCGGCACCTAACAACAACAACAAAACACATACAGATGTTGTTGTTGTTGTTGTTGTTGTTGTTGTTAGGTGCTGTCGAGTCGGTATCCAACTCATAGCGACCCTCATAGGGTTTTCAATGGCTGACTGTTTCGGGATTGCCTTGGAAGTGGATTGCCAGGCCCTTCTCCCATTTTTGCGGTGCTGGGAACTGAATTCGGGACCTCAGAGACTGCAGCACAGCGCTCTACCAACTGAGCTAAATCCCAGCCCACACATATATATATATGTACATATATATATATAAAATTAAGTATAACAAATTTTAAGAATCTTATTTTGGCTTTTCTTCATTTCTAAAATAAGATACCAGCAGCTTCAAAAAAAGTGAATGCAGATTTTATGTCTTTCAATGTTTCCTCAGTAAAACACAGTAGAAAGAAAGTATAATCATTTTGGCTGGGAAAGTTATTTAATTGATTCATTCCAAAAAAGATTTAATGAGCATTTACTATACGCAAGATATTTTAGAAGTTGGAGATACAGCAGTGGTCAAAGGAACAAATTTATGTCCTCATAGAGTCAGCATTCTCCTGAGTACAAAAAACCAACTTGCAGCCAGGCCCAGTGGTGCAGGCCTGTCATCCCAGCAGCTCAGGAGGCAGAGGTAGGAGGATCACAAGTTGGAGACCAGAGGCAGTCTGCGAAACTTGGCAAGACCCTGTCTCAAAAAGTAAAAAACTGGGCTGGGGGTGCAGCTCAGTGGTCCAGCACTTGCAGAGCATGCAAGTGCGAGGCCCTGGGCTCAACCCCAAGTACTGCCAAAAAAAAAAAAAAAAAAAAAAACCAACTTGCATGCTGTTTATGGAGGAGGCACACTTGTTTGCCAGGCTGACTAGCATCATTTTTCTTCAACAGACAGCAGGGAGTCATTGAAGGTTTTGTTTAGGGATATAATGAGAGCTGTGCTTTAGGGGTTAATCGGGCAGCTTTGTGAGAGGCAAAGTGATTGAGAAAGGGACTTAAGTATAAGAAGGGACATCCAAGCTGTATGTGGTAGCACACATCTGGAATAGCTTCCTGTTGTGGTTATTATCGTCATATATAAGATGTACTGACTTGGGGTATGGATTTGAAGTAACTGCAGACATCAGGAGCAGTGTTGGGTCACAAAAGTAGGGGCCTCCCATGAGCCCTTATATTAATTAATAACGGCAGTATCAGCTTGGCACAGTAGTGCACTTCTTTAATCCCAGCAACTCAGGAGGCAGAGGCAGGAGGATCACAAGTTTGAGGCTAGAGGCAGCCTGTGTAACTCAGTGAGATCCTGTTTTCAAAAATACAAAGTAAGAAATGGGCTAGAGGTATGGCTCAGTGGTTGAGCGCTTGCAGAAAAGCATTCATGAGGCCCTGGGTTCAATTCCTCAGTACCACAAAAAGAAAAAGAATAACAGCAATATTTTATGGCAGGATAGCCAAAGAGAGATGGTGAGTGAATAATCAGAAACATAGGGGACTTATGTGAGCTCCAAATAGATTAATAGTAAGACTATATTGATATTTATTAATTGAGCATTTACTGGCTAAATATTTGATAAATGGTAGCTCATTTAGTCTTCCCAGCAAATCTATGAGGAAGCTATAGTTGTTGTCATTAGGCGCCATCGAAACACTCCCCAACACTGACCAACACTATGTCAGTATTTGTCTGCCTTTCATAGTTTTCAATCGCTGATGGTTTTGGGGGGGATTGCCTCGAAGGTGGATTTCCACATTTTTCCCCTTCTATTATTTTTGTGGTGTTAGGGACCGAACCCTTCAGAGAGCACAGAGCAGCACTCTACCAACTGAGCTAAACCCCAGCCCTGAAGCTGTGGTTAGACATCACTTTGTAAATAAAAAGACTGAGATTTAGTTGACTAAATAGCCTGGGCTAAGCAACACTCAAATTCAGGTCCCTTTGCCCCAAAGCTCACACTCTTAAAACATCCAAAGTTTGGAATGACAAATCCATAGGTAGCACTTAATTTAGTTCAGAACCCTAACTCTCCCTGGCCACCACCTGCAGACAACCCTCTCCCTTCCTCAGCTGCTGGCTGTGACTCTCCTGCTGTGACAGTGAAGGAGGGAGGCCTGGACCACCCTGCCCCGCTAAGCAGCCCTTTTTGAGGTTTGGAGCACAGGCAGCTGCTCCATTCAGATACCTAAGTTAGTCTGATCGTGGTCACAGGCAGATCTTTTGACTATGGAAAGGTAGTCACTGTCCTTTAAGGTTTACGATGCCCTGTCTTTGGTAATTCTGACCAAGCTCCCTGGGGCTGGAACCTAATATGAATGAAACACACCAGCCACTGAAGGAGGTAAGAGCCTGGTTCAGTTTGTGTCACTACCATGTACTACCTGTGTGATTTGGAGAAAGTCTTATGTTCCCTTTGACCTTCTTTTTCTTCCTTATTTGCAAATGAGACACAATGACCCCAGGCTCAGACAACACAACAGGGAATAAAGGTGGTCTGCAGAAGCTGCTGTGCTCTGTGACACTGCCCTGACCCCATGGTGCCAAACGGAGGCACCAGAAGAATCTGGACTCTGAGCCCCCAAAAGATGGCAAGGAGTCATGAGCCACAGAATATTGCTAGACCCTTTGATTAGATTACTATGGACTTGTGTAAAGCCTATTTGAATTCTTCTTTTGTTTCTAAGTACAGTCATGTTGAATCATTTTTCACTCATTTTTCAAAAAAGTGTCCCACTCCCAGGCAGAGCTCTGCCCTTGTGTTTTGATGTTGATTTTAGCCCTACCTGTGTGGATTACAGGTTTCTGATCCCAAACAAGCTGTCCTTAGAATAGAATGGAGGCAGCCCTCCCTTAATGGTTTAATAACATGCGTGTGAATAGCTTTGCCATTTGTCAGTGAACAGATTCTAGCAACAAAGACTGCCCTGGTATTCTTTCCTAATAATTTTCTGTACATGGATCTGACAAATTGGCTTTCAAATATCCATGGCACAAAGATGGCATTTGCCAGCTAGGATGTGGGAAGAATTTGATATTAGCAGAAGAAAGTGTGATATAAATTGCTCTGTGTGTAAGTTAGGGAAGCTTGACTTTGCTTCTTATTCTAAGTCAATCCCTTTAAAATATTAACTCATCCTACTGAGCAACAACTGGCCTTTTTATTAACAATCCCTTCTCACTTACACTGCCTCACAAGTGGGCATTTTCTTGTTTTTCTTTTCTTTTCCTTTAATGTACGATCTGGTCTGCCTACAAAGACCCCAAAATGCCAGAGCAGTCAAGCAAATAATCGGCATTTACTATGGGTTCTGCTACGTTTTCCAACCAGAAGGACGGTGGAGCAAATGTGTGGGGGTCTCTTTGCATGTGGCTTTGTGCGGCAGGCCTGCCAAACATTACTATTCCAGCCCTTAAACCTGTGCCAGACTGTTAATGTCTTAATGCTTATTCAAGTGTCAGGGAGTGCTGGCAGATGTCAGAGAGAATGGGAGGCTGTCAATAAGGAAATTACTTACATTCACAGGGTGATTGCGGCAGTCTGGCAGGTAGCGTTTGAGAGCATGTCAGGCTGAAAAGAAGGAAGCAGAGAAGAAAAGAGAACGGCAGCAAACAGCATTAGGGGAGGACCCTTTTTAAAAAAAAATTGTTAGAGATATTTTATTTTCTTTTTACTTCTAGAGCTAAATTCCAGATACAGTACTCATAGGTCAAGGTATAAATAGCAAGGTCTTTCTTATCTCTGGAGACCTTAAACATAAAAACAGGGCAATAGGAGACCTTTTGTTTTTTATACTAAGCAAATAATTCAAGCATTTTCCTAAGAAGGCAGCAGAAGTCAATTCTTTGGTTCCCCACACATATAGTTTTTCATATGTCATATATTTTATTCAACAACTACCTACTACATACCTACTGCATGGAAGGCCTAAAAGAACTCTACGACTAAATTTCCACAAGAAATATATTTTAAAATGCATTCTTTAAATGCTAGGGAGAAAAAGGCTTCCTCTTTGCTGTGCAGTTTTAGGACTAAGGAGATTGTCACCTGTATAACTTTACCACCTTCTGCCTGTCTTCTTTGCCTACCTTGTGAGGACACATGGAGAATAAGCTTCTAGGGAAAAGAACTGGAGGGCTATCCTGCCTTTGATAGCCTCTCTTAGGTCTGCATTTGCTACAGTGATATTTCTTGCCTCTTTGTGACCATAAAACTCTATTCTGGTCTTCTTTCTTTCTTTCCTTCTTCCTTCCCTCCCTCTTTGCCTCTCCCTCCCTCCTTATTCCCTCCCTTCCTTCCTTCCTTCCTTCCTTCTTTCTTTCTTTTTCTCTTTCTTTCTTTTCTTTCTTTCTTTCTCTTCTTTCTTTCTTTCTTTCTTTCTTTCTTTCTTTCTTTCTTTCTTTCTCTTTCTTCTCTTTTTCTTCTTTCTTTCATGTGTGTTTTGTTTTTTGTTTTAGTTTTTTGAAACAGAGTCCCACTATGTAGCCCAGGCTAGCTTCAAAATTGAGGCCCTCCCCCTTCAGCTTCCCAAGTGCTGAGATTACAGTTGTACACCACAACACCCAGCCTATCTCATGTCTTTACTAGTCTGTTTACTCCTTACCCATCCCTTTGGTGTATCTGTGTACTTGGAAGGGGAGGAGCCAAAAATACTGTTGCAATAAAATCAAGAGCCTGCTGTAATGGTCCAATTACCAGGAAAAAATACACTAGTTATTAACAAAACTTACCTTCTAGATGGAATGTTGAGCCTCTCAGAATCAGCCTAAAAACCTGAGATTCCTCTAATGTTTATCCCTGGTGATAAGAAAAACACCATTGAATTTGGAGGGAATATTTCAGTCCCGAATGTGGTTAACAGTGGCTTCTTCAGGTGCCTGCATTTAATGTCCCACATCTATTGTAACATAGCTCCCTTTTATATTTTAGAATTTCTCCCAGAAGGAATAAAAGAGAGGAAGTTAGGCACATTTGTTAGTTAGTTTTAGACCAGTCAAGGAAAAGCAAACGTTTTAGTGATGGGAACTCCAGGGCTAAAGGTGCCCATGAGTGCAACAGTCAGAGACAGGGCAGTTTTTCACAGAATTCCTGAGTCAGCCAAACTCCTGAAAGATGCTGCTGTAATGAGATGTCATTATGGGGACAAAACCAGCTAAGTAAAAGCAGAGTGGAGTCCAGACATAGGCTGGACAAAGATCCGGGGACAAATTCCTGAGGCCCTGCTCTCTGTGGCCCTTCCTGCCTGTATGGTTCTTCTCTCCGGGGATTCTGGATAAGCATGTGTGCCTGCCTGGGCTGTGTACTCAGGATTCCCAGGGCTCAGAGCTCAATCAGGTTAACACCAGTCATGGATGAGTCACCAGGGCTTTTGAAGTGGCCTCTGAATCTCTGAAGTGCTCTCCCCAAGAGGGCATAAGTACATTTCTGCCAGAAAAATGCAGCAGGACTTAACCCATCCCAGGGGGATTCTTCCCCAGACACCTTGCATTTCAGGACAGAATACATTTCAATGAAGACTTAACTCCCCAGGTTTTCCTTCTTTTTCGTGCTAAGCTGAAGCAGAGAGCAATCAGGTTGGAACTCTGTGATCCTCGTGTGAGCTTTGAAACACCTTTCCTCCATACAGCTACAGATTCTCCACCCACTCCACCATCCTTGAACCCCCAAATACAGTGTGGTCAGCCTAACCCTTCCTCCTGTATGCTGAAATAGGAAGCTCTGAAAAAGACAGCATATGAATCAACCCACTGAGGACTTGTGCTGAAAGAAATACTTAAAAACACACTTACAAAACATAAAAAATGTTATCAGTAGACACTCAGTGTCATGACAAAATCTTGGGGCTGTCAGCAAAACATTAGGGAAGCATTAACTTTTCCATAGGCACTTATTTCCCTACTTGTTTACTTACAATAAGCTCATTTTACTGAATAACTCAATTTTTTTTTTTAAATTAAAATCATCAGGATGCTTGTAACCCCAGAAAGTGGGGAGACTGAGGCAGGAAAATCATGAGTTTGAGATCAGAGGCAGCCTGCACAACCTAGCAGCACCCGTCTCACCAAAAAAAAAAAAAAAAAAAAAAAAAATTTAAGAAGCAGGGTAGGGATGCAGCAAGGTAGAGCACTTGCTTGGTATGTGCAAAGCTCTGGGCTCAATCCCTAGCACTGGGAAAAAAAATGCATGGTATTTCCAAAATATTTTCTTTTTCTTCTCTATCCCAAATGTTATGATTGCTATTATTCTAAATCTTTATGTTTCTTTTATCCTGTTCTCTAACTGGATACTGGTCAACAGGCAATAATAATAACAATACCAATCACTCTTATTTATTAGGTACTTACTGAGTCCTGGGTTATCTCTTGCATTTATTATCACAGTAAAACTTCAGAACAATTAAGTATTCTTATTTTAGAGGCAAGGGTTGGGTTTAGAAATGTTAAACAATTTAAGTACCCTAGTTTAGTAATCCCAGGTCAAAGTTCCTTCCTTCTGGAATCACTGACCTCAATCTGAACATATACCTCCTTCAATGCTCTTATAATCTTTTGTTAGACTCTAACCACATGATAGTAGAAACCATGTCTATTTTTGCCATTATTAAGACTGTTACATAATAAGATGATAACATATAATGGATGAATGAGTAATGTTGCTATTGTTGTTGTTAGATGTCATTGAGTAAAGTCCAACTCAGAGTGCCCCCCATAAGGTTTTTAATGGCTGATTGTTTCAGGGTTGTTTTGCGAGTGGGCTACCACATTCTTCTCTTTTTTTATGGTGGTGAGGATTGAACCCAGGGCCTCAGAGAGTAATAGAAAGACATAATTAATGAATAAATGAACCCCTATTTATCTAACTCTAGAATTTCAGAGTTTTCATTTAGGCAGTAACATCACTTTTTAAATTAAGGCTTGGATAGCTTCTTGGCCTTTAGGTTAAGATCAACTGTAGTATCTGTTCATATCAGTTTAAGTCTTGTTGTTGCTTTTAGGTGCCCTGAGTCAGTGTCTGACTCATAGTGACCCTACATATAACAGGAGAAACACTATTGTTAGTGCTTCTCTGCTATTCATAGTGTTTTCAATGGCTGATTGGTTTTTTGGGAGTGGGTTGCCAGGTCCTTCTCCCAAGTCTACAGCATCTAGTGTTCCCAAGGCAGTCTCCCATCCAAGTACTAACCATGTCCGACCCTGCTTAGCTTCCAAGATCTGATGGGTTCAGATACCACAGTGCTATAGCTGTAGGCAGTTTATGTTCTAGATGAGGGGAAATGCATGGTGCTCTATCATATGCAACACAGACTGCTATCCAAGTTGCCCAAACTTGAATCTTAACTCCACTATATAGCTATTTCATCATGGATATATTAGTAAACCTGTGTATGTCTCAGTTTCTTCATTCAAAGAATGGAGTTAATAGTAGAACTCACTTGGAACAGCTAGGAAGATTAAGTGAGTGCGCCATCCCTCGAAATATTTTGCAGTAGTTACAATGTTCTATATACGTGTTGGGGCTGGGGTTTCACTCAGTTGGTAGAGTGCCTTGCTACATTCTCTGAAGCCCTGGATTTGATTCCTAGTACTACAAAAAAGATGGGAGGAGGACCTGGCAACCCACTCTTAAAACAATCCCCAAACAATCAGCCACTGAAAACCCTATGAATAGCAGAGAAGCACTTGACATAGTGCCAGGCACGGCACTGTGTCAGGGAGTGTTTCTGTCTGTTGTACATAGAGTCGATATGAGTCAGATCCAACTCGACAGCACCTAAGGACAACAATATATGTGTTAAATATTATTCAGAAACTTTCTTAATATAGAGCAATAAAGTATCCCAGCTTAATTTCATTTAAAGACTGCTGTGTGACAGCACTTATTCATTGCTTCAAAATCCCTGTTCTGATTATTCCAATAGGACCAACATGAAGGTATTACTCTTAATAAAGCAAGTTGAGATCATCTCCAACAAAAAACACCCAAAATGAGTCCATCTTGAGATTTCTACTAATCTTTCACCTTACATGTTTAGAAAGGCAATATTTAGTGAAGATAAATTATTTTTAAAATTCTGATCCTGTAATATATATATTACCTAAAGATTCTCTAATACTCTCCCATTAGACCACATCCTCTGTAATCTTTATCAATAATTGTGGTGTCAAGGCCTGACCTGGGTAACAGAATCCCAGGGTTCATCATAGCTCTGGTACCTATTAGCTGCATCTTGTCTTGTTTTCTCAACTAGAAAATAGAGGTGACATTAATTAGACTGTTGTGATGGTTAAATGAGATAAAGCTATAATAACCTTAGTAAAAGTTTTCTATAATACCTTCTCCAACATATTCCTTTCTTCACCATCCCAACCAGGACTTGACCAGCAGTCTACTGCCATTTGTGCCTTCTCTGTTCATTTCTTCATTGCTTCTCTAGCCTTCCTGGGACCAGGGTTCTCAGGTAGCCCTTCTCCTTCAAGTTTTGCGTGAACTCTCAAGGCTCAGGTAATAGAAGTAAAGTAGAAAAATGAGGCATCTGATCAAAACATTTATCTGAGCCAGGCATGGTGGCGCACGCCTGTAATCCCAGCAGCTCGGGAGGTGGAGGCAGGAGGATCGCAAATTTGAGACCAGAGGCAGTCTGTGTAATTTAGCAAGACCCTGTCTCAAAAAGTAAAAAAAGTAGGCTGGAGGTGGCAGCTCAGTGGTCCAACACTTGAACAGCATGCAAGCGTGAGGCCCTGGGTTCAACTCCCAGTACCACAAAAACAAAAAACAAAACAAACAAACAAACAAAACAAAAAACATCCATCTGAGAATTTGTCTTCGATTCTGCCTCTGACTGGCTATTCAGTTGGTGCTGGGGACTGAACCTAAGGCCTTACACTTACTAGAAAAGCACTCTACCACTAAGCTAAATTTCCAACCCCTGGCTACTTGATATTTAGCAAGTTATTTAACCTGTCCAGTTTTCCTTTTGTTCCTCTGTAAAAGTGAGACTTATTGTCCATGAAGCATATCCCGGTATTATATTTTTCTTCCTCTGCTCTATTTATATCAGTGTCACAATAGCAGTAACAATAGAACTGCTTTCAATGTACACTTTCCAAGATCTTTCACATTTATTGTTTTACAGTATTTGGTCACCATATCAAAATTGTGAGGTATTCAAGTCAGGCACTATCACTCCATTTCCAGATAAGAAAGTTAAGTGAAGACAGAGAGAAGATATATAAGTTGGCAAGATCACTAAGACCCTAGAACACTATGGACTATCAGACTTTTGTGGTGCATTTGTTGTACGCATTGCACTGGGCAAAGTGCAAGTTATACAATAATAGTCCTGTTCTTTTTTTGCTGTATAATACAGGCACAAAGATAAGAGAACCCATGGTAGTAGAAGCTGAAAAGCTAATGAGTAACCTGTTGTGACTTTTTATCATATTGATTGTCTGTGAAGAATGAATTCCTTCTTCTCAGAATGTCTTCATCATTGTATGAGATGCTTCCTGCACCCTGTACACACCATCTCTTGTGAGTTCCATGGAGAGATTCATATGAGAGAAAGAGATTAATTTTACTTTCATACCATTACTTCAGTGTTATATAAGCACCATCCTTGGAGTGACTGTGTTTTAACAACGGTCTTTATAGAATTAAAATCATGTATGCCTAAGAGTAGGCTGGGATTTTGCTCAGTTGGTAGAGCACTGCTCTGCAGTCTCTGAGGTTCTGAGTTTGATTCCCAGCACCACAAAAATTGGAAAGGATGTGGCAGTCCACTCCCGAAGCAATCCAGAAACAATCAGCCACTGAAAACCCTATGAGGGTCACTATGAGTCAGACATGACTTGATAGCGCCCAACAACAACAACGTACCTAAGAGTAACCTACAACTTTGAAATTTAGTAGAACAAAAGTCAAAACTGAAAATTATCATGAAAGATTTTCTTCTGAGTTTTTTTCCTGCATCCATGTTTTAGGACTGGATACATGAGAAGTATGCACAGTTTCAGTTTCATTTTTAGTGAAACTGGAAAGTAACAGAATTGATTCTGATAGTCCACAAGAATAAGGGTTTAAGAATATCTGGAATACTTCCTGGTTTTTTGTTTTTTTAAAAAAATACATTTCCCAGGACTTTTGATAAGGCTTTAAAGACACTATTTAAACTTTGAATCTGTGATATATTTACACAGTTCAAACAGGATAAAGTTTGAAAAGGTGTCTTGTGAAAATTTTCCTTCCTGTCTGTTCCTTCTATTGCCTTTCTCTGCCAAATAACTAACCACTTACTAGTTCCTTGTTTATCTGCCCAAAGCTTATTTTAACCTATAAAATAATACATTACAAATATGAGTTCCTTCTTGTCTCTTTCTTTTATTTGTATTGTGGCATATCCCTCATAATGTTGTTGTGCCTAGTTTTCTTATTATTTTCTATTATGACTGAAATGTGTTGGGTTCTATGAACATAACGAATTTATCTAGTTCTCTAGTATTGGATATTGAGTTGCTTTTAATCTTTTGCCATTAGGGTGTGGGTGTAATTTTGTTCACTCACATTATTCATTTAATGTTATTCATATAATGAGTGGGGTGTACATGTAGGACAATTTTTCCTTAGCTGGTCTTGCTTTATAAAAGGTATGCACCTTACTAGATACTGTAGCACATGCCTGTAATCCCAGCCACTCTAGAGAATGAGGCGGGAGGATCATGAGTTTAAGACTCTGTTTCAAAAATAAATAAAATAAAAAATTTTAAAAAAGGTTAGGGTTCAGCTCAATGGTAGAGCACTTACCTAGCATGTGTGAGGCCCTGGGTTCACCCTCCCAATTACTTAAATAAATAAATAAATAAATATGCCTTTGTAGTCTTTCACAATACAGTAGATTTCTGCCAATCTTATCAGTTAAAGAAAAAGATATCACAGTATAGTTTTAGTTTATAATTTTGCTTGCTATTGCCAATGAAATTGAGCATTTTTCACGTGTGGAAAAGCCATTTCAGATACAAACTATGTGTTTGTATCTTTCACTGATTTCCTGTTGGATTGCTCATGACTTTCACTCAGTGCCATGCTGTAAGCAAGTGTACCTTCACCACTTCCTAAGTTTACTCTGGTAGGGACTTCTTCAGGAAGGTGGCCATTCTTACCTCCTTTTTGTTTGAAACTACTAGTGATTAGTTGTCGCAAGCACCAATGAGTCATATACTTTGCTATTTTGTTTGTAAGACTAGGTCCACGTTGAGTCTGAACAAATAGAAGCATGACTGTACTCAAAGTCCTTCTCTTGCTACAGCATTCTTCCACGTGGTTGAAAATTGCTCAATATGTTTGAGAGAAAGAATGATTACAACTGAGACAAACACTCAGGTTTTCTTCATCCTTAAGTAATTTTAGAATCATTTCACCAATCCTTACAATAAAAACTAGAAAAGCTGGTAATGTGAAAAAGAGGGGAAAAAAATAACGAGAGTGAATTATCTGCAACCAAACTGATCTAACATTGTAGCTAAATGATTGTTTGTTCCTTTTTTCCTCTTGGAAGTTTGAAAATAATTCTCTTTTGATCAATATATAGTTTTTAGGAATTTGGAAAATAGCAGCCCTCCTGATTTCTCTAAACATGCTATAAAGTTAACCTATTCCTTTCATAGTACACCATTTGTAAAGAAAGGAAAGCCAGAATATGAAAGAAGAATGAACTATTGATATGCTAAATTATGTACCTATTATTGAGCAATAAGTATGAGCCAGGCATTCTGCTTAACACTGAGAATATGTAGCACTAAATAGGAAAAGCATACCCTTGCCTTCTCAGAGTTTATCATCTAAAGTTGTTGTTGTTAGGTGTCATTGAGTTGTTTAGGGTTTTCAATGGCTGGTTGTTTCAGGATTACCTTGAGAGTGGATTGCCACATCCTTCTCCAATTGCTGCAGTGCTGGGAATCAAACTTGGGACCTCAGAGACTGCAGAGCGGTGCTCTACCAACTGAGCTAAATTTCATCCCATCAGCTAAAGTAGTCACTCTTTACCCAAGTTACACATGAGAATCACCTGGGGAACTTTACAAAATACCAATGCCTTTGTTCAAGTCAAGAATCTCTAGGTGTGTAACTCAGAAACAATTTTTTTTTAAACGCCTCAGAAGATGCTAAGTGAAGCCACAGTTGAAAACCACTGGTCTAGCCATACCCCAGAGATAGCTAGGAAACCATAAAATATTTTGAAGAGGAAGTGGTTATGGAAATTTTGACATGATTTCATATAAACTACATAATGTTAACTTTGAAGCATTCTTGCCACAATGATTAGCTTAAAGCCAATAAAACCTTAAGACCTGTATTCCAATTTATAGGTAATATGGAGGCTAGAGGAACAGGTTATATGGCACCTTGAGGAAAAATATCAGACAAATCCAGAAAGTGATACTTTATTCAAGACATGGCCTACTTTCTTCAAGAAAAGCAATGTCAAGCAAAGCAAAAAACAGCTAGGAGAAGGGTGAGGACTGATACAATAAAAGAGAATAAAGAAACACCAACCAAATATACTGTATAAATCTTGACTTAATCCTGGCTCAAAATATCCTTTGGGAGACATTTAGGAAATTTAAGTATGTAGCAGAAATTAGATAATATGAGGGAATATTGTTGATTTTTCTGCAGTGATAATATTATCTATGTATAATAATGTTATTTTTACAAGATGCACTAAAGTATTTTAAGGGTGCCTACAATTATGAAATGATTCTTTGACAACACAACATGAAATAATGCATATAGATAGATAAATCACAAAGATAGTCACACTTTCTAAAGGAGTTTGGAAGAGGCTAAGGTATGAAGCACACTGAATAGCGATTATATTGTATTTAATTAACTAACATTTATTGAGTTATATT
Organism: Pedetes capensis; assembly: GCA_007922755.1. Classification (NCBI taxonomy): domain Eukaryota; kingdom Metazoa; phylum Chordata; class Mammalia; order Rodentia; family Pedetidae; genus Pedetes; species Pedetes capensis. Next base: position 182,230 of record VMDO01000670.1, on the reverse strand, counting down.
TTGTGCTAATGATTTTATATGCATGATTTAATTTCATTTTTTAAAAAAGTATTATTTTAATCTTATACATGAGCAAACTGAAGCCTGGAATGATTAGACAATTCTTCAAATTCACATGGAGCCAGAATCTGAACCAAGTTCTTCCTGTTTTTCCATTGTGTGTGGTATTGACCATTATGTAGCTTTGCCTGCTCCAAACTGTAATGCAATCAGTTATGAGGTAGTAGAAAGCACAGAAGCTTTGGTACATTTCAGTTATAGCACTTATTACAATGAAAGTCTGGTTAATTTTTTATGTATCTGTTCTGTCGACTGTGTGCTTGTAATACAGAAAACACGGTCTTTGGAGGCAAGATTAGCTGAGTCCATATCTTGGTTCTGTTATTTATTACTGTAGATGTTTTTTTTTAAGTAATATTTTAAAACTTTCTTCATCTTCGATTTCCTCTTCTATGAAGATGGAGATCATGTTAAATACTGTGTATGATTATTATAATGTTGTATAGATAAATAAGGAGAGCATTTAATATAATCTCTGGCATTCTAAATGCTGAATAAATATTTGTCATTCCCCCCACCTGTCCTTAAATTTAATTTAGACGGTCACAAATGAATCCTGCTTACACAGACGAAAACCTCTCATGTTTAAAGCAATTAAACATCAATTAAGCATCCATTAATCAATTCCTCAATCACATCTGTTAACTGTCAATTTAGCATCAGGGACTATGGCTTTGACAACAATAGAATTCAACTGGTGTTCAAAAATACATGTTTGTTCTTGTAGTGTCACATCATCAGTATGATGGTCATCATGATTAACTTGTTAAGGCTGTGCCAGTTACTAAGAAATTCCCACTAGAAACTTAAAGTTAAGATATTGATGGGCTGAGGATATAGCTCAAGTGCTTGCCTAACATGTGTAAGGCTCTGGGCTCAATCCCAAGCACAGCAAAAGGGGGAAAAGAAAGATGTCAATAAAATTCTAACAGTCAAGCAGAAATAGCTATTAGTAACCTATCAGTATTTTGGAACAACAAAAGCTGAATCCAGACAAGTGGAATGGTATGATTAAAAATGTTGGGATAGGAAAATTTAGAGTGTCCCCCCCCCAAAGATAGGTAATCCATTCAATGGGATTATTATATATGCAAAAATGTAAATAAAAGATAAACTTGTAAAGTTTGGTTGAGAATCTTGATTGCTTCAATATAGCAAGCCATTGTCAGTTTTGGAGCTAATGAGCAGTTTCAGCTCCTGACATATGAGAGATACTCTGACCCTGAAGTATATCGTATGTGTATCTGTGTGTGTTTGGGTAACAGAGTAAGCAATCAAGCAAGGGGTCATTTCCCTAATCTTGGAATGGCCTGGAGCCAGAAATGGCAAAGGAAAGTAAGGAGAATTTAGGGAGTAGAAAATAAGAAAACATAGCCACTGACTGGATATAGGCAACAGACTTGTTAAGGAAGCTCTGAGGTTTCAAGCTGAGTTGCCATGATCAGAAAGTTGTACACAGGTGATAGTTTGGAGAAGGTGATAAATTTCCTAATGCAGATAGTAAGATTGTTAGAACTCACCTCTGTGCCTTTTTAACATTAGTCATGCCACAACCCATCTTTAGAGGCTTAACACTAAAGACTTAAAACTGTGAAATATATCTCATCTCAACTTAGGTAGTAGAGCATGTAACACCTTATGAGTCCATAGATGGGCACAGGGCAAAGGAAAACACTTACAGTGTCTCTCTTTGAACCAGTAAACATAGACTGGCTCAGAATACCCCTAGCCTGAAGCTCATGGATGTTCCATGGCCCACACAACTTATAACTCCATCTGCTTTATGATAGGCTGATTGAGAAAAGGGAAATAATTCAGAGAAAGTGGATTCAGGAGAGGTTTCAGTCACTTATTACTGACTTTGGGAAAAGGATGTGGGAGTCCACTCCCAAAAACAATCCCAAAATAACCATTGAAAACCCTATAAGGGTCACTATGAGTTGGACAGGAACAGACTCAATGACACATAACAACAACAGTTTATTGACTAAGTATTGAAAACTTACTGTGCCAAGTATTGTTGTGGCATTAGGGTTATAAAAACATATCTTTGCTAGCATGTACTTTTTTTTCTAATTATTCTAATAAGATTTTTATTTTTAATCTAATTCTAATAGTAGTATGTTGTTGTTGTTGTTAGGTGCCATTGAGTTGGGTCCAATTCATAGTCACCCTCATAGAATAGTAAGTATATAAACAGATAAATAAAATAATTTTGGAGTGTTACTATTCTCCAAAGGTCTTCTTGAAATGCTTTTTCATTCTTAAAAATGAACTAGAAGGAACCTATCCTGGTAATATTCATTGCTAATTCCTTTTCATACTTTGGGTCCTTAAGATTAGCCTTCCTAGACTTCCTCTCTATGGGGGTGGGGTGCAGATCTCTAGCCCAGTAATAGGCATCCTCTGTAATGATTGATTATTTCCTTGCATAATGTCTATCTTTCCCTCCTGGATGGTACCTGGATGAGAGTAGCCTGGTTTATTTTGTCTGTTTTGTTCTCACTGGATCCTCAATGCCTTTTCCTAGGCCTGGGCCACTAAATGTTCTTAGTAAATATCTGGAATTTAGGTGATCAGCCACCTCAATTTATATGGATCTGAGGATTTGCCCTGAAGACATAAGGTATTCAGTACTAAAACCAGTCCAAACCTGGGAAAAGCAGTACAGTTGGTTACCCTGCATGGCATGCATATCCACTTGATAAGAGATTAATTTCACAAATGGACTTCCTATCATAAATGTTGAATCTCAAATCTGTTTAAACCAGACTCAAAGCAGTGATATTGCTACAGCATGGTACATTTAGTTGCAGCAACTAGCTCTAGTGTAAGCCTGAGCCTTAGGGACAAGTAAAAGCAGATTCCCCAGGGAATCTCTCAAGCATATGATGATCAGTATAATAATGTGCATGCTGAGCTCTAAGGAAAAATGTACCTGTATTCTTTAACATGAGTAGGGTTAGGGCATTTCTATTACCTCTAGGCCTCCTCAAGTCTCTTGGCTACTGAGGTTTCGAGATGCAATAGTATAAAAACTAATAATTAGCTGGGCATGATGGTTCAGGCCTATAATCCCAGACATTCAGGCAGCTGAGGCAGGAGGATCATAAGTTCAAGGCCAGAGGCAGCCTGTGTAACTTATCAAGACCCTGTCTTAAGATAAAAAAATAAAAAATGGTCTAAGGGTGCAGCTCAGTGGTAGAGCACTTGTAAAGTATGTGTGAGGCTCTGGGTTCAATCCCCAAGTACCATAAACAAGGAAAATACCAAACAGATAAATAAATAAATAAATACTAATAACCAAAAAAAAAAAAAAAAAAAAAAAATCAGAAGTAGGATTTGGCAGCTAAAAACACTTTTAACATAAGGTAGTCCCATCCTTTTTACAGTTGAGATACTAAGAATCTGAGATGTTAGCTTCTCTAATGGCCATGCCAGTTCTACAGGATCCTCTTTATTTTGTCCCTACTCTAACTCAAGTCACTTTGAAATATTGAGGAAGGCTCTTGCTCTCCAGGTGAGACAATGAGTCCCTTCCATTGTTTGCTCTCACAGGTTGCCTATTTTTATTTCCTCATTCTTTGTTTTCTAGAGCAAGCTTTGCTAGCCTTTTTACAAATGACTTATTTCAATATGCTGGTTGTTTTTCCCTAAAAAAATTTCTATTTACCAGGCTCAAACATTCCATCTTCCTTGATTACTCCTAGGTTGATTACTCTTAGATATACAGTGAATTTTTTTTTCCACTTTGTGGTTTTAAAATCTTAAAAGAGAATGGGGGAGGGACCCAATTAGGCATCTTGATTGTTGAGTGAGATGCTACCCAAGTTTATGTCACTGTGATAATCTCTAAAGGGTTTGCTTTGTCAGTGTGTATGTTATTGTCTCACCAATATTTTGTGTATTCTGAATCAGAGGGTTACAGTGTATCTACAACTAGCTTTAATATAACAGCAGAAACAGGATTAACCAAGCTGTATCTATTTAGAGATGTTTTCAAAACAGTATGTCCTAGTTTAACTACTTTTGAGGAAAAAAATGCAGCTTGTTAGTACTTTGGAAGTTAGAAAATTTGGATTTATGACTTCCTTTTGTAAAAGCTGGTGTTTGACTTTTTAACTTAGAAAACCAGGGCATTTTAAAAAAGAATTTCTTGTGAGTGATTAAAAAACAACAAACAGTACTTAAGACAAATGTTTTATTTAGATGTGGAACTTTGTCTAGTCTGAGATATTTTATTTTGCGCTTATGAATTTCTTGCTGTGCGAGGTGTTAAATTCATACCTCTGCAAAGGCAGCCTTGGTTTTTCTTAGATTTATTCACTTATTTAAATCATTGAGCAATGGTCTGGGTCAGAAAATTTTTCCAGCATTTTCCAAACTGTACCTCTGTAAGTGATAGACATGTCCTTCCACCCCATCTGCTAACCTCAGCACCATCCCAAATACACTCCTTCACCCTCACAACAGATCTGAAGTAAATGGACCATCCCACTAGTAGGGAGACAGGTCCATAATCAACTTCCATTTTCTTCCCATTCTAGACTACTCTTCAGAGACAGCTAATTGGAGACAATTATGTGGGTAGTTGTGGATTCTAAAGTTATCACTGGTTAATTCTAGGCCCTGGAAACATTAATCACACGCTAATAGTGCTATAGGGTTGCTGTGAGTCAGATACCACTTGATGGCACTTACCAACAACAATGGTGTTAGCGTGAGAGATAAGCAGGTTTCAGTTAAGAATCAAATCTCATTTACATGTTAACTATGTGTCACAATCCACACCACAGTCTGAGAGGGACCAACACAATTGCATTCAAAAGCAAGAGGGGGCTAATTTGATAAATTATATGATAGGAACAGCATTTTTCAATAAATTTATATCACATCTATTATATTTTTACACAGCTGGACCCAATACAATGATCTGGACTGTTGATAGGTAGCTATACTTAATGAAGGCAATTAGTCAATAAATGTAGAAACAGGTAAAGCAATAACTTTATCAGTACATATTGCTATAAAATGTAAGTTTTAAATATAAAAGTTTAAGGTTTCGTGATATAGCTATAGGAAAAAATTCCAATTTTGCTTACAAAATTGGAGAACTTTCCAAAATAAAGAAGCATAAGCACCTGTGTACCCACCACCAATAAATGATAATAATGAGGATTTTGGCAGATCTGCTTTATAAATGAATTCTACAGAAAAAGTTGAAGTCCCTTTGACTTCCATTCCCAGGCTCACCTCTGCCCCTCCCAGAGACATTCTATCTAATCTCTAGTGATATATAGTTAAATGATAGAGTTCATTCCATTTTTTGAGCAGAAAATATACTTAGCATTATGCTTTTCCATAACAATATCTAAAGATATCTATAGAAATGCTGGTTTTACTACTGAAATAATGATTATCCATGTGTCAATGTGAATGTTTGGACATTTTTGGAGTTTAAACATCATAGAATCAACCAGAAATCACAATACTTTAGAGAAATTGTTTAATATTTTTTAAAAATGATATAGTCTTGTGAAAACCAGTTATTTTATTATATGAAAGAAAAAATATACTTTCATGATAATAGTAATTGTTAATTAAGGAAGCTTTCTTGACTAACATAATTTCTTGAATATGCTTTATGAAATCTAGTTAATAAATTAACCAGACCACAGTGACCTTAATGGTAAAAGCAGCTAAGGAGTTTACTATTTTATTACCTTGAATATTAAATAACATCAAAGATGGTATTAGCAACATATAGAGATTTTCAATAAAAGCCATTGTGATATCTAGAGAATTCTCCTTTAATACTTTATGAAAAGGTATTTTATTGAAAATATTTGTCTTCAGTGTTTGAAAAGAAATCATACTTCTAATATGTCAAAGTAGCTCCATACATTCACTTGCCCCTGCAGGAATCATTAGAAAGTAAAATTGCATGGTATTTGAAGTCCTAGGTTATTTCTAGGGTCTTTGATGTGTATAACTTTGTTATTATCTTGTTAGCCAGGGATAGATGATTTGCTCTCTCTGGGACTCAATTTCTTCATCTCAAAAATGCCTTGGTTATTGACATAAGGATAGGGAAAGATGAACAGAAAATCATTAATATTTCTCCCAGCTGTAAAATTTTATTGTTCTATTATTCATTTTCTGCTTTCTCCTTCTCATTCAGTGTTCTAGGACATAAGGTGGTAATTAAATCAAAACTTGAGGAGATTGTCTAGAAAAAAAGATCAAGCTTAATATTAAAGGCTATAAGAATCTCAAATACACAACTTTTTATGTAATTCATTATAAAATCAACTCATTCAGAAAAAAAAAAAACAAAAATTGCTAGAGAATTTATAAGTTGAAAAACATTTATATTTCCATGTCAATATATTTTATACAATGAAGAATATATAAATAAACTCATGTTAAAATAGTTGAATTTCTACTCAAAACACTAATACGCCTAATCGAATTGATGTGAGTTTAGACTTGTTGAATGTTTCTTTATCAGTGTAGAAAAGGTAAGTTACTGTTCATTATATAAGCAATGAAGAGGATGAGTGTACCATGACTTAGGGATCAGTCTGCGATATTAGTTATCACGGTACACATAACTACTTTGTAAGAGTCAATATGAATTGGCAAATGATTGAAATAACACTTATTAAAAGAAAAATAATACAGTTGTCTTGCAACAGTTCTTGTCCATGACTGAAGCTATAGTAATTTTACATCTTTACAGGGGACTTGAAAACTATATCTGTGGTGGAACTTCTCATGCAGTTATTACATTCTTTCATGCAATTTTAGGGTCTAGAAGATAAAAAGTGATAAAGTATCAACATGGCTATGTGACAGAAACTTCCTGAAATTATTTTTTCTATTCTATTCCCTTCTATTTAGCAGTATCTTAGCAAGTTTAAAGAGATGGTTATATATAATATTTTTAGTGATCCCAGAAAAAGAAAATATATGCCTTTTGTAATGACCACCATTGGTCTGACTGACCCTCACGGACTCAATGTTCTCCCTAAGTCAGTTAACAGATATGAAAGAACCTTATAAACTAACTAATGTTGGGGATTACTATTGAGAAGACTGTTTCAAGGCTGACCTAATCATTGGTCTCATCACCGAAATTCCTTATAACTGGCATTTTACTGTCATCAAAAGATTGATGGTACTGGGAAGGGACTTGAGATCTTCCATATCTAAATCTTCATGTTCTGCCTTGATTGTCCTCATCATGTTCCAGGGATGTGTATGTACAGAGGTCAATGCCAAACATATACACACTGTGTGCTACTATGAAATTCCAACATGGCCCCCCTTCCAAGCTAGGTTGGCCATTGACAGACTTTACTCAGGCCAGAAGCAGAATGTGGGCATGAAACCAAAGCATACCAGTCTCCTTCCCCTTTATGCTGTAGGCCTTCAGATGATGAGGAAAGGGAAAAGTCAAGAAAAGGAACACTAAAGATCAAGGGGAAAATAAGGAATTTTTCTCTAAGATTTGGAACCAAGCTGGCCTAATTGGTCTAACACCTTGGTATAGTCACTCATCTTTCCATTGCAGCCACGTGGGAGAGAGAGAGAGAGCCCAAACAGAGAGGATCCCAAGAACTGAGTCCTGTGGCTCTCCAATGTTTCAGTCTTAGCCATACCACTGCAGTATTTCCTCCTCCTAGGTGAACTGGGGAGAATAGGACAGAAGTAGTTGCATTTTCTTCTTTCTTGAAATCTATTTGCTATGAAATAGCAATTACTTTTTTTACTTTTAACATAAAGTAGTTTGTTATTTATTCAGTACTCTGGATAACACAAGTTTTTTTTTTGTTTGTTTGTTTTGTTTTTTGTGTCTGTGTGTGTGTTTTTGGGGGGAGGGTGTTGGTTTGTTTTTAAAGAGCTGGGGATTGAACCTAGGGCCAGACATGCATATGCTAGGCAAGTGCTCTACCACTGTGCTCCATCCCCAGTTCTCTGAATTGTTTTTTCTTTTTCCTTTTTTTCCTTTGCTGTTGTTTTGTTCTTTTAGTTTTTCTATTTTTTTTCTTTTTATTTCTTACCTGTTGAAAAAATTGGGGGGTTGTGTGTTCCAAAGAAGCTGTAACTACTTTTAAAGATACTATAAAACAAGTTAACAAGCTACAAAGTTATATTAATTTAGCTTGCTTAGGAACTACTAACCCAGTAGAAATTCCATTTGGTCACTCTTCACGTTTTTGCCTTACACAATTCACAGAATCTTTTGTTGACATATAAATTGGGCCGATCACATCCATATTCCAGAGTGACACTGAGAGAATAAATGAGAGAGAAAATATGACCATGTTTTGGAGAGTAAGTTGGTCATTTGGAGAGTAAGTTGGAGAGTAAGTTGTAAGGCCATTTGAGATCCAGAAAGAGAGAGAACTCAATTCTGAAAAAGGCAACTGTTCCACTTTGGACATCCTTAATGTTTTTCTTATTTTGAAGTTATAATACATTTCCCTATAGCTTTTCCTCTTTAGTCTTATCTGGTGTTCTGGCACCTCATTTCTCTTTAACATGAGGAGTTTTAAATATTTGAAGACAGTTATATTCTGTGAGGTTTTCATCTAAGGCTCAAGTTTCTTAAGGAATCGTAAATCAAATAGTTATTAAATTTGTGTCCGTAAAATTGTGTCTCTGAGTCAAATAAACATTTTCAGAAAACAATTGGCTTCTAGGTTAACTTAATCTAGATATTCTCTAGTTTTTAACATTATTTCAGGACTTTTACAGTAAGTAATTAAATCAATTTATGGAATTGAGAAACAGGAGCATTTGGATCATAGATATATAGGTTTCATTCATAGTGCCTTCAGCTGAGTGGCCTTGGCAAGGTATTTACTTCCTGAGCCTCATTCCTTCATGTCACAAATGTAAATAACTGTGCCTATCTCTCAGGGATATTGTGCCGATTAAAGGTAATGCAAAAGAGGTATGGATGTAGACCAGTAGTAGATCACTTACCTAGCATGTGCAAGCCTCTGGGTTTGATCCCTAGTGTGTGTGCAAACACACACACACATATACATTGATAATGTGAGTAAAAAATCTGTCACACAGATGTGATGAAACAGTCAGCAGTTGATAAAAGGAGTGAACAACATCAACATATACTAACATGGACAGATGATCAAAGCTTAAATTGGATGACAAAAACACTCATGTGGTATTCACATAAAACAATACCATCGTGAAAGGTAGATTGAAAAACATGCTAAATACAGTGTGGTGTGAACTGGAATTTTAGATGAGAAATGAAAGTGACTAAAACAAAGCAGGTTGGACTTGGATTACTCATGATACTTGCCCTAATTCTGTGCACCTGAGGTACAAGAGGATTGGAAAGGAAAAATAATCCTTAGCACAGAGTCTGCCATACAATAGAAACTCAATACAGGAATGAGGTACTACTCAACAGGGCTTTATTTGCATCAACCTGACTGCTATTATGGAACTTATCAACATTTATAAGGATAGGAGTTGAGTCAATGGAGTCAAAAGAACAGAAGGAAACTATGAGAAGTACAGAATGGAAAGAATCTCTTTATTTTCATGACATAAGACATAACAGTAACAGCAATTACTTAGTGCTTAGCATATACTAGACATTCATTCATTTGTTCAATCAACATGTATTTATTGAGGGTTTATATGTTGGTCACTGTTCAAGACATTGGAAACACAGCAGGCAAACAATAAGAAGCCCTGCTCGTATATAGTTTACATTCCAGTGAGAGGAGAAAAACAATAAGTAAAATACACAGTATGTTAATTGGTGATAATACTCATGGAGAGAATGACAACAAAAAGCAAAGAACCACTCTGTGAAGTGAGAGTGATTATAATTCTACATGCAGAGGTCAAGGAAGTCTTCTTTAAGGGACGTATTTCAAACTCATCTCATGTATTATCTCTTTAAATCTTCTCCACACTCTGTGAAGACTCTGTTATTTCGATTAATCTGATGATTTTTTTTTCCAGATGAGTAAACAGTTTGAAAGTCCTTCAGTGCCTTGTCGAAGGTGTTACAGGTGGTGGTGTGATAGAGACAGGGCTAGAGATCAGGATGCCTGGCTTCACAGCTGTCTTCTCATGTAATACTTCCTATAGAGAGAGCTAGAAGGGCCCCAGGGGGATTTGCCAGAGTGGAGAGCAGGAATATTGCTTGGGGAAAAAAGCACATGAGCAGCATCCTTGTATCTATTTTACATTATGAGAATCTAAAATAAACATCCCTTTTTATGGGGGGGAAAAAAAACCTCAGAAAGTAAAACTGTGAATAGAGTGTGTTGGTGCACACCTGTAATCCCAGCACTTCAGAGGATGAGGCAGGAGGATCGTGAGTTCAAGGCCAGCCTTGGCTACATAGCCAGCCAGACGCTATCTCAAAAAACACACACCAAAACCCAAACCAAAACAGAACAAAACACACCTCAGACAAATAAAAACCAATGTTTAAAATAGAAAGAAAATAAAAGCGACCACAATCTACAGGGCTTCTCAGTGTACCGAGGTTACAAAGGATGTGCCACATAGTTTCATTTTGTTTGTTGTTGTTGTTGGGTGCCATCAGTCAGTGTCCGACTCATAGCGTCCCTATGTACAACAGGCGAAACACTATTGCCAGTGCTTCTCTGCTATTCACAGGGTTTTCAATGGCGGATTGATTTTTGGGAGTGGGCTGCCAGGTCTTCTCCATTAAGTAATACTAATTTAGTCCAGTCCTTTTAATTTCTTGCTACAGGACCAGGAGTATAAGTGATGTGCCTCAGGTCACATGACCTATTTGTTACAAACCCAGAATGGAGGACTGAGCTTGGAAAAAAAACAAACCAAAACAAAAAACTATACAGCATAACCGGAACAGTGGGGCTGGCCCCACCAGCTCCCTACACTGGCTGTTTCTTCAAACTATGAAAAGCCAAGGTTAAGTGAAAGATTCAGGTCTGTGGGAGTAAATTACCAAGTTGGAGGTGACCCATTTATGGAAAGAAGGAATATAATAGAGTATGAAAAGTGAGAGGAGGTATAAAGGGAGGGGAAGAGGAATCAGCTAAGAACAGGCAAGGTGAGCTTCCACAGGGACCGTGTTGTTGTTAGGTGCTCTAGAGTCGAGTCCACTGTTAGCTACCCTCGCAGGTTTTTCAATAGCTGTTTTTTCCGGCCTGCTTTGGGAGTGGATTGTCATGTCCCAGCAGCACTCCTAACCACTGAGCTAAACCCCAGCCCATACCTCTAGCTCAACAATCCTAATTTTAGCCCCACAGGACAGGTACAGCTAGAATTGTTTTATACATAAACTGAAACTCAGAAAAACTACTTAAGGTCACAGAGCTGACTAGAGTCTCCTGATCATACACATTTTTTTCTATGAGTCTCTTCCTTTCTTTCCATTATTTCTTCCCTCAGCTTTCTTTCATGTGTACAAGGTTTCGAGGTTTTTTTACCTTTTTTCTAAAATAGTTATCAAGTATCCAATGGTAGGTAGCATGAAGTATGTGGTTACCATGACAACGCAACCTTCACTGAGGACTAGGCTCCCTGCCTTGCCTCAAGAATCCCTTTTCACTATTTCACAGAGTAGGTTCCTTTCCTTTGTGGAACTTCCAACGGCGGTAATTTTTCATGTCGATTGGGTGATTATTGGCTTGACGTTTGTCCTCCAGTAGCCGGTAAGCTTCATCATGGCAGAGAACAGCCTGCTTGGGCCACCAGCGTGTCCCCAGCGTCTTACAGAAAACCTAGCACTCCAATTCTCCGTAAACACTCGCTGAGCAAGTGTCGCGTGTTTCCTACCAGCTGTCTTCTGAAAGTTACACCGCCTGGAACCCTCGGCTCATAATTACGTGCCTGGATACTGCATAACGAGTTGAGCCGGTGTTTGCAGGTAGGACACACGTAAACGAGCACACGCACGCGTACACCTGACTGCACCGACAGCCCCGGGCTAGGGCACGCAGGAGGAAATGCGAGCGGGAAGGAGCCTGACCAGGGCCGCTCACCGTCGCTGCGCCGGCCCCGCAGCCTCCACCGCGTGGGAGGGAGGCGCTGGGGCGACCCGGCTCAGTCCCCGCCCCCTGGACCGGGCGGGCAGGTCCCGGGCGGAGGTGGCGGCGGCGGCGGTGTGGGCGGCGAGGCGCACCGTGATTGGCCCGCGGCCGGGGCGGGGCGGGGCTGGCGGCGGGAGGCGGGAGGCGGCCCTGGCGGCCAAGGGGGTGTGCGCGTCGCTAGTGCGCTAGTTTCAGTATAAACAGGGAGCCGGACTGGTTTGGTGGATTTTTTTTTTTCCTCCTTCCCGCGCGCTTTGCTTCCCTGCCCTTTGGTCGCATTTCTGGGCGCGCGGCACACAGCCAGGAGGCTGAGGACGCGGGTCCGTCTGCGGGTAGGTTGCGCCCTGTCTGGGCTGCGGTCCCAGGAGGGATCTGAGGCCGGCAGTGGGAGCGCCGGGGACGGGGCTGAGCGCCGCGCTCTCCTTGGAGACCCCGAGCGAGCGGGGCGCTCGGACCGCGATCCGCCTGCCTGCTGCGCCCGAGGCTGCGGGAGACCCCGAGGCCAGCGAGCCCGGCCAACGCCAGGGACCTGCGGAGTCCCCTTGCCCGGGCGCCTGGGCCATCCGGGTCCCAACAGGTGCGAGGCTGAGTCGCTGGAACCTGGGAGGGACACGCCGGGTTGTGCCTTGTTTTTCTCTCTTACCCCACAGTGGGGCCTTCTCTTTAGAGATCTTTGGTAGTTTTTGAGGGCTTGTCTGAGTTCTAGTCGCATTCACCCTTTTTTCGTTCCCTTTTCCTGTGCATATCCTTCTACTTCTTGGCCAGTTTTCTCGTGTGTTTGTGTGTATATGGAGTGTTGTTTATTTTGATTGCCGGCTCTGTATAATCTAAGGTCTGACTCTCGAGAAGCCACAGGGAGGCGGAAGTCGTGTGCTCCTCACTAACTCTCATCCCTTGGTTCTTTAATGCCTTGGTTCACCTGGCAAACTTAAAGAGACACAGAGTCCCCTTGCTTTTTGTCTGAGCTCGGGTGTGTTGCCTTGGGACACCTGTTCAGGAGGTACTGAAGTGAGCTTGGGGTACCTGTGCGCCTCCTGGGCAGACAGCGTGATGGTGGCTCCTCTTTCTAGAGTAACCCTGGGAACAACTTAAGTGCTGTAAAAGAGAAGAAGGATAAAGAGAGGAGCTTGGGTGTATGCGCCTGTGCGTATGTAAGTGTGTGTGTGTGTGTCTGTGTGTGTGTCTGTGTCTGTGTCTGTGTCTGATTTGACTATTGCTTCCCAGCTTACCCCATCCATTTTGGCGCAGTCCAGGCAAAGTGAAGTGGCTAAGACCTCTGACAGTGTAGAGGGTGGTATAAGTGTGGTAAATAGCACAAGGAGAGCGTTTAGGCAGCAATTTTCTCTTCTGAATGTATATATGTCACCTTTGCAAATGAATTCAGTGGATATGGTGTGTAGATGAATATGCACACATACTTGTGTATGTATGTTTGGGCGATCGCGTCTCCAAGGAGTCCTTCGTCAGCAGCACCATGTGACAGTGGTCAGGAACTGCTTGTGTGCATAGATCTATATTTAGCCCTGATGATCTCTCAGGGGGAAGAAGGGTCTCTGAACTGGGTGCATAAAGGAGAAGAGTCCTGGGATTAGGGTGTTGCACTCTTGAATGATGTCTGACCTACTCAGACTCAGATGGGGTGAATAATTATTCTTTCCTCCTGACAATGGTAGGTTGGCATGTGATGACAGTGCCTTTAATTTAAACATAGCTGGGAATGTAGTGGCCAGCCTGTGCTAAGAAACAAGAAGATTTAAAATTAAGCTGTATGTACCTGATTGGAGATTTGGAAAGAAATAACTGCTTACATGAGGATTAGAGCAAATATAGAATAGGTTTCTTAAAAAAGCGATACAATTTGGCTGTTGAGGTTTTTATAGGAGAGAAAAAGAATGGCAGCTAGTTAAACCCTGCCATTAATGGCAGTTTTATTGGGGTGGGGGACAGCAGTGCTTGAGCCAATGAGAACCCAGGGTACTTTTGACAGAAGTCAGGGTTCACAAGTAGAGCTTGATATATTATTCCTTTCAAGGAGATTTTCTGGGGAGGATGAGACCATCAGCCACTGATTAACAAGTTTCTTCCCTTGCATGTTGGTCAATCCTTTGTTTTCCTAAAGGTGGCAACATTTCTGGCTACTAAGCATACTGGCTTTGTGCTTTCCAATTGTCTAATGGAAGGTTCAATTCTTAGAATTTATTTTTCAGTTTTGCTCCATATTACATGTTTTACTAGACATTTTATCTGATACTATCACACCTGATACCTGGGGGGGGGGGGGTTCACGCTGTCTTTTGGAAAAGGGAATCATCAGAAAGTATTTGCATTTATTGCTTTTTCCCCCTCAGCTTAGCATCTAATCTAATATACTCTTAAGTATATATAACTAAATATTTCTAAGTATTCATTATTTCTCATAGTAATATATTCCTTCTTATAATCTTATAATATATTTCATTCATATACTCTAAAATTACCTACTGGCTAATAGAGTACAATAGACCAAATAAAACCAGTTGAAAAACACTCATCTAGGGGAAAGAGAAATGATAAGAAAATTGAGAAGGGAGGCTGAGGAGCCTAGGCTTGCTAGGTGAGACCCTTAATATGGCACGGGAAGCCATGGGATCACCTTTATCAATTTACAAAGGCTTTTTAGAAGAAATGAACTTGGGAGAGACATTTGGATGACTCCAGAGGGAGCACTGCCTTGGAAAGGAGGTGGGGAAAGGGGAGTATTCTATTCTGCCTTGCTTGGGAGAATTCGGAATCCCTGAGCGAAGATGGAGAATCTTAATTCAGATGCCACAAATAATAAATGGAAGAAAAATTGTAACATTTTGTGAAGTTTTAAAGAGGCAAATTGTACTGTTGAAAATACAGCTTAAGGTTTATGAGGGGTTTTTGTTTGTTTGTTTGTAATTGTCTTCGCCCTTTTCACTTTTCTAGGATTATAGTTGCCCTTTTGTTTTGTGTTCTTCTCCAGTTAAAACTACAAAAATTAGATCGGTACAAGCATTGATGACTGTAAAATGACAGTTGTAACCTAGTGCTGTGGGCAGATGTCTGCCCTGAGAATATGGAGACTTGGGTTCTGACACATCCAGATCTCAAAACAAGTCACATGTCCTCTTCCTACACCTGTAATATCTATAAAACAGAAATGTGAAGTTGAACTAGATGGTTTATGGGTGTCTTGTATCTCTGTCATAACTGCTTTATTTTGTTACACTATCACTTTACACATTTACACCCTGTGTTAGGGTGGACCAAGGAAGAATGAAGTGATATGCGTTAGATGTTCAGCTGCTTTCTGGGTACGTGGAAATGAAGAGAGGAGAGTGAAATTCTCTTTATTGATGAATTTATAAGGAACTTTAATATTTTCCTTTATAAATTTATGTAGAAATTTTATATTTTCTCAACTTTTTGCTTTTTTTTTTCTTATAACTGTGAATATTAAACATAACTACTTGTCAAGAAGGCAGAATCAGAAAATTTTTCTTGGCCTATTAAGTCAATGTCACTATCTGTTAAACTTTTAATTTCTCTTTTGACCAATTTTTCATAGGTTTTATATGCTTATTATTTTTTCTCAAGGTATGTATACATCTGGAAGTTACTAATTTGATTCAAATTGTATTAGGGAACCCTGTTATGAAAATTTAGCACAGAGAAATGAAAAAAGAAAAATTAGCCTTGTAATAAAGGAAAACACCATATAGACTACCAATGTCTTTCTGTTTATCTAAAAGAGAAGAGTTGTTGTTATTGTTGTTGTTAGGTGCCGTCTAGTCGAGTCCGACTCATAGCAACCCTGATAGGGTTTTCAATGGCTGACTGTTTTGGGATTGCCTCGGGAGTGGGTTGCCACGTCCTTCTCCCATTTTGTGGTGCTGGGAATTGAACTTGGGACCTCAGAGACTGCAGCGCAGCACTCTACCAACTGAGCTAAATCCCAGCCCAAAGAGAAGAGTAGGAGCAGGATAATGATAGTTTTTCAAGAACTTGCAGCCCCAAAATAAAATTATCCTAGTAACCATGTTATATAATAAAACACAGAGAAAATGACTTTATGCAAATGTCCTCACTAAGTATCAGATCATTTTCCTGCTGAAATGAATTGGATGTAGAGAAGTGAAATCCTTTAATAAAAGTGCTTACCATGTGGTACCATAGATTTAGCTTAAGATCTATCATATATAAATGATGTACATCTACTCATGTCTGTGCTGTTCAGTATGATAGCCTTTCACCACATGGGGATATTTAAGCTTAAGTTTATTTAAAATTGAACAAAGTTAAATATGAGTTGCACTAGCCATGTTTTAAATGCTCAGTTGTCACTGTGGCTGATAGTGACTGCATGGGACAGTGAAGAAGAGGGACATTTCTGTGATTCCAGCCCTTTTGACAGCACTTGATTATACAATGATGATCTTGGTTATCTGTCAGAACATTGTAAGTCTTCTGGGAAAATGAAATAATTGATTCTCATCATAGATGGGCATCTATGACATCAGGAAATATAACTGGCTTTATCAGCTAGTCTATGTCTTCACTTGTACGGCATGAATAATGCCACTAAACTAAGTTCAATGATATGCCAAGATCACAAACACCAAGTTCTCAATATTTTTTCCCCAGAACTCTAGTTGCCCTCTTTTTGCTTTTCTAAACCAGCACCAGCTGTTACTGCTGGAAAACACCAGCCCTTTCAAAGACAAGGAATGAGGGGCCATCTACTGTTAAATTTAGGAACTGCAAGGACATTGTAGATGATAAAGGCAGTTAATGCATAGAATGTCAGCACGTTTTGGCTTCACTTCCCACACACTAAAGCTTTATCTCATAGGAAAGTTTTAAATGACTCTGTAGGGCTATTTAGAGTTTCTATGTACTGAAGTGTCATTTTGTGCTTTAATAA
Organism: Pedetes capensis; assembly: GCA_007922755.1. Classification (NCBI taxonomy): domain Eukaryota; kingdom Metazoa; phylum Chordata; class Mammalia; order Rodentia; family Pedetidae; genus Pedetes; species Pedetes capensis. Next base: position 165,163 of record VMDO01000670.1, on the reverse strand, counting down.
ACTGCTAACAACATCCCCAAGACAAAAGATAACAAATCTTATTTTTGTTTTTTTTCCAAGGAAGCCAAAGATTTAACAATTTGAGACACAATTCTCTTCCTTCATCAATTAGGAATTAGTGAACAATTTTTAAAGTAGCATCTAAGATGGATTGAGCAAAATGGAAGCCTATAACTCAAAGCATGAAACATCACCATTCATTCATTGTCGAGAAAAATAAGATCTTCCTCAAAAACAGGGCTGTTTATATTTTTCTCCCTTAACTGGAAAATCTGTGCAGCATTTGGGACTCAGTTCCAAGAATGTACTTATCTTCAGATTACTTACTCTATGTTAACATGCCAAAGAAGTGAGTTGATTCTGAGTGTATGTTCTGTGTAGTTTGCCCTCTGCACAATACCTGTTTTTCTCAAGGAGATTAGCAGAGGTATAGCATTTCTGCAGTTTCCACAGAAGTTGTTAGAAATCTCTCCTTTCAGGACTTTCCATGACTAAGGAAAGAAATAAGAATATAACATTCTAGACATTTTCAAGGTCAAAATAAACTATGTTTTAGAGTGTAGAAGCTTGAATTTTGCCTTTCACTCTGATTGAAATCTACAGTCAGATGTACCCTCTAAATGTGCAGTCCATCTTTGTATTCTTCTAGCAATGCCAAAAGGAGGGTAATAGCATCTGGAATACCAGCTGGAGAAATATACGAAGTCTTTCTAATTCAGGTTTCTGTAACTACAAATGAGAAAAAAAAAATGAGCTGCTGAACGTGTATCTCACCAAAGTGCAAAGTTCCTCTGGAAACGAGATGGGAACTGGGGAACCTGTAATTCCAGGACATTAAATTAAACGTCTCCTTACTAAACAAATATTCTTTTAAAGTTCAACTATGATAAGGAGACCTTTGCCTACTTTTTTTTTTTAAATTGGGACACAGATCCAGCATTTGAACACATGCTAAAAACCTGTAGTCAAGAGCATTGGATTTATTAAATATTGCACTCTGTGATGAAATAGAGCTGAAAATTTTTTGACTCCTTTATTTTCTATTTCATTCTTTTGAGTGTTAGGGAAATGCTGACATGACATTGTGGTAGAGATTTACAACGCACCTGTAACAGACATTGAGGAATAGCTTTCGATTTAGTCCCTATACCCATCTTTTCCTCGACCTCTTTTCCAATTTGAATTGTCATCTGAAACCACCTTATCTTGGTGTACCTGCTTCATCATAAATTACATTGTGCAAAAGCAGCCCCTAATTCAAACACAATCTGCTGTTTAGAAAAAGGCAGCTTTTCATCTGCGGCTTTAGTTGGTTTGAAACCATTAGGCACGGCTTTCAAATCCATTCATTCCGTAAATCACCCAGGGCCTGCTTCCTTGCTGTTGGATCAATGTCTGGCTGAACTTTTTCATGGTCTTTGGAAGAACACGATCTATCTTTGTGACCAAATTAGAAGCCAATGTAAGATGTCTTGTCTGTCAACCAACTTTTCAGTTTACCAAATTAATTTTAAGAAAGAATATTCATCTTCTCTACTTGGGTTGGTTACGTCTTTTTCCCATCAAAAAGTTTTCCAGCATAACTTGTAATCTACATACTAATTTTGCTGGCCCTAAGCTTTCTTTTAGTCCAGTATACTGTTCTAAAAATCAAAATCTGTTTCCTATTGTCTTGTTGCACCTCCTTTCACCTCAAAGTGCTGCCTCAATGTGGGGGGGGGGGAGAAAGACTGTGTGAGTAGCTATGCCCAAACCAAAAGAATTAACACTCTTTTATTCTCATTAACTCAGTTGGATTGGTACTACTGGGAAAAACAAAACAAACAAGCAAACAAAAAACCAAACAAAAAACCTAAGTATTGCTTGATTTCTTTCTTTCTTTGCCGTATTGGAGTTTGAACCCAGGGCCTCTTGCATGCTGGGCAAGTGCTCTACCACTGAGCTGCACCCTAAGCACCCTTTCATTTTTTTATTTTTGAGGCAGGATCTCACTAAATTATGTGGGCTGCCTCTGTCCTCAAACCTACTATCCTCCAGCCTTTACCCCCCTGAATGGTTGGGATTACAGGCAGGTGCCAAGGTGCCTGCTTTATTCCTTGATGTCTAAGGAGCCAATCTTGAATGTGTTGTGCCAAGGTTTCCTTCCTAGGCCCCTTATTCTGCTTAGGCATAGAGATATGATATCTGGGTTCTGTTCAGGCTAGCACTCAGGCCTCTTAATCTGGGATCTGCAACCTCCCATAACAAATATGCAAATTTAAAACTGGGCCTGGTGGTATATTCCAGTAATCCCAGCATTTAGGAAATTGAGGTGGGAGGATCATGAGTTCCAGGCCACCCTGGACTACATAGAGAGATCCTGTCTCAAAAAAAGTAACCAACCAAACACACACAAATATTTACAAACTTGTTCATGTATTTTTGCAGGGATGAAGGGAGGCAAGTTTATAATCTTCTTAAAGAGTTAAGAGCCACTAGCTGAATAGAATGTATTTTGAATTACAAGGAACTGGTTTACAAATGAAACTTTGTAAGGTGAGAAATGTTTTTGCATCTGCAGTATGTTTTAATGGTAGGGATTTGAATAAAGTCAACAAGGTTTTTCATGTGTCTCATACAAATCTTTTTCTAAGAATATTTAATCCTTTGAAGTTTAACAGTAAATTAAGTCACTGGTACAGCTTGTGATCCCAGCTACTCAGGAGGCTGAGGCATGAGGATCACAGCTTCAGGCCAGAGGCAGCCTATGCAATTTAGCAAAACCCTGTTTCAAAATAAAAATAAAGGGTCTGAAGTGTCACTCAGTGGTAGAGCACTTGTCTAGCATGTGCAAGGCCATGGGTTCAACCCCCTAGTGCTGAAAAACCAAACCAAACCAGTAAATTAAGCCAGTATTTAGCTTGCTTCTCTGTCACATATTCTAATTTTGGAAAAATAGTCACTGTTTCCTAAACAAGATGTGTGGTTAATTGGTTGCCATTGATAGCTGGGCAAAATTTAAGGGAAAAAAGAATGATAGATAGTGGAGAAGCTGGTTTTGATTTTATTTTGGAAAGTGTGGAGGAGAGTAGATTGAGAGCTCATGAACCCCAGAGACAGAAAATACCAGTTGTGAAAGCTGAAAGGAGAATGGTTGCTACCAATAAGAAAGGCATTGAAGTAACATTGAGTATGAAGAAATGAATGTTGTGAAAGGTTAAGAGCAACCTCATGCTAGCCTTTTGCCCTGGAGGACTCATTAGTAAATGCTTCTTGAAGTTAGTAATGCCCAGGGATAAATCCTTCTCTAGATTCTCATGTCCAGTACTTTGTTGTTGTTGTTGTTGTTAGGTGCCGTCGAGTCGGTATCCGACTCATAGCGACCCTCATAGGGTTTTCAATGGCAGAGTGCTTCGGGATTTCCTTGGGAGTGGATTGCCAGGCCCTTCTCCCATTTTTGCGGTGCTGGGAATTGAACTCGGGACCTCAGAGACTGCAGCACAGCGCTCTACCCACTGAGCTAAATCCCAGCCCCCAGTACTTTAGATATTGAATTTATTTCTTTACTTTTTATCAAGAACTTAGCCAATATTTGATCTTCTGGGCCGTACTTTGCAATTCCACAACAAATTGAACTAAAGACCTGGACAGAGAATGTAGTACTGAACAAACAGTACCTCCCCCCCCCCCCCCCCCCCCGTACTGGGGGTTGAACCCAGGGCTTTGTGCTTGCGTGCTTTGCAAGTGTTGTACCACTGAACTGCACCTGCCGGCCATCTTTTTACTTTTTTGAGACAGTGTCCCACTAAATTACACAGACTGCCTCTGGTCTCATTTTTTTTTTTTTTTAACTTTTTGAGACAGGGTCTCGCTAAATTACACAGACTGCCTCTGGTCTCAAACTTGCGATCCTCTTGCCTCCGCCTCCCGAGTCACTGCGATTACAGGCGTGTGCCACTGTGCCGGGCTTCCGAAGAGTAGCTCTTGATTTGGGTAATAAGAACGAAGATTCTTGAGAGAAAAGCTGCTATGTTTATCTTATTATGTATTTAAAATTAAGTTTCACATACAGTACTTTCTGCACTGTTCTGTTGACTTTTCTTTATATTTAGCTGTTACACAGGCAGTTGATCATTTGGAAAACAGCTAGACTAACCATTTGTTAGTGATTGTCCAGAAATGAGTAATGAATACCATAACCCATGATCTTTTTAGTCATTCCTCTTATTAATTTTTTTTGTTGTTGTTGGAAATCTATGAAGTAAATACAAGTAAATAGTACTGTATTTCATTAATTCCAAGGTGCTGCTCATTGTAAGATACTTTGTCACTTCATATATTGCTAAAAAAATGACTGTTTAACAGGTTTTCCTATCATTTGCCTGTTTACCTGCATTTCAGTTTTAAAGATAGTAAAATATTTTTTAAAGCACAGAATAGAATCTCAGATCTTTGTTTAAATGGGACTGTGCTTTGATTGTCAAGCTTAATAGCTTAAATAGGGCTGTTGACAGAGTGACTTTTTAATACAAGTAATTAATGGTAATGATATGTCATTGGAGCAATGATTTATGTAGAACATGTAAAACATATAAATTATTCTCATAGTCTACAATTTGGGACAGATTGACAGGCTTTTCCTTTTATGCTTGAACATTAGAAGTTCAAAGACCATTAGCAATATAACCTGAGTAGTGTAATAAATTTTGTACCTGGAATCTGAAGACCTAGGTTTGAAACCCTATCCTGTCTGTCCCCTTAAGTATAATCCCAAGCAAGTTTTTCTGAGCCTTAGTTTCTTAGGTGGTCAAAAAGGATGGGGTTGCCTGCCACAAGGGGTGGTTACAGAATCTAGAAAGGCATTTGTAGTTAGTAAACTATTACTCAAACAGAAGCCAATGAAATTCTCAGAGCCCACCTCACTATGGATCTCCAGAGGCATGTTAAAGGGGAATTCAGAGAAATAAAGTCCTGTGGAAGGTGAAGACATTTTCTAACAGATAAGATCCCATTGTGAGAAGAATGTACAGCTAATGAAGGGAGAAGGGTTTAACAAAGTGGAAAGACACTGTCTTTGAGTATATGACAAAATTGAAAAATTTGCCCATTCTATATACAAGGTATGATGAAATGTGGTAAATATTCAAATTAAATTTTTTTATTACAGTTAAAGACACATTACCATTAATCTCCTTCAAATACTCCTCCTGGCTTTGATCACACTTATCCTATCATTCTTGCTATTTTCTGAAGCAGTTCTGGAAGTCCTCTTTCCTGGGTGTCTTTAATTTTATCTTTTATCATGACAGCGCTCCATGTCACCCATCCCTTCTAGTATAGCAATTTCTGTCAGATGAAAACATTACAGTATGTTCATATTCACTTTATTCACTGGATCTGGTACCGTGTAACTTCTGGCTCTTGACCAAAGTCAAAATGACCTTGGAAATAAATGTTTTGAATTGATTTAGGATATAGAGGCAGCCATGACAGTGCAACTAAATATGCTTTTCGAAGAGGACTTCCAGAACTGTGTCAGAAAGTGGCAAGAATGATGGGATAAATGTGTTTGAAACCAGGGAGAGAATTCTGAGTGGGATTTATGGCATTGTATCTCTTATTGTAATAATTTTAAAAAAATTTGGACATTCACTGTATCTTTGGATCACACCTCATAAATAAGGAGCTGAGGTCTCTTGGAGTGACTTGGACCTCAGCTGTTGGTTGTTGCTATGTGCAAGTTCAGTAATCACAGTGGTTCATGGGAAAACTAAACCAGCTGTTTAGCAACGTATCTTCAGGCTAAATTGAAGTCAGAAAACTGATTGTGACATACTTTTCTTGTTTGTTTTTAGCAGTATTGATGGTTGAGCCCAGAGTCTCACCCATGTTTTGCAAGTGCTCTACCACTGAGCCATACCCACAACCCCTTTTTTATTTTTTATTTTGAGACAGGGTTTCACTAAATTGTTCAGACTGCCTCTGGCCTCAACCTTGCTGTCCTCCTGCTTCAGCCACCTCAGTCACTGGGGTTCCAGGCATGTGCTACCACACCTGACAGACATACTCTTTTCTTAACAATTGATTTTTAACTTTAATAAGCTATAACCTGAATTCGTTCACCTTGGTTTGGATTCTATCATTATTTGTGGGTCAGTTTTTTTTTTTTTTCTTCTTGCAGTACGTAGGGGTTGAACCCATGGCCTTGCACATACTTTGCAATCACTCTACCACTGAGCTGCACCCCAGCCCTTTTTAAATTTTTTATCTAAAGACAGGGTCTTGCTTAATTACACAGGCTGCCTCTGGCCTGGAACTTGCAATCCTCCTGCCACTACCTCCCGAGTCTCTGGGATTACTGGTGTGCACCACTGTGCCCAGCTAGTATTTGCAGTATTTTCTTTTAGTACTTCCTTAGAGGGAATTTTCTATTTGTTAATATGTTGTTCTCTTCAAACAAGTCCTGTAAATGATGCATTTTCAAAGAACAATACAAAAGACTTTTGCCAGGACCCTAAAAATAATATTCTAAGAAGAACTTTGCTAAAAAAGACATTGTTTGCTTTTAATAATATAGGATTTTGGAAAGGGTGGGCAAAACCGAAAATAACAAATAGAAAATATGTCTGGGGTGGGAGGGAAGGATAAGTAAATTTCTGAAGATTTCACAGCTATTAAGTGCCAGAAATAGGATTTCATTAAGTATGAGTTTTTAATCTACATCTGAGCCCTTGTCCATTGTATAGAAGTAAATAATTAAGAAGTACAAATGTTTGGTGCCTTTTGGTGCTGATTCCTTGAACAGGAGCTCTGAGGGATCCCCCAAATATCTTGAGGGTTAGTGCTTGCAGCTAATAAGGCCAAGGCAGTAGAGGTGCGAGATCGGGGGAGTTCTGTCTGGCTTGCTTTTCTGCAGGATCTCTGTGGTTGAGTCTGGTTAGCCCAGCCACTCTGGTTCACCTCCTTGGTCTCAGGTTGCACATTTATAGAAAGAGGAGTTTGGGTTGGACCTGACCACAACAGCACAAGGGTTGTGGCTTCTTCTATGGCTGTCTTGCAGTCATTTCTAATCACTCAGGATACACATTCAGCCACCAAGTTGCAGCCTCCAAATCCTACTGGCTTATCCTCAGGCCTGTAGGCAATTGCTTCTAATTGATTGCAGTCAGAAAGTGAAATGAAGTCTATTTTTTGTATCCTGGGTCAGATGATTTCTATGGTCCCTTTGAAAGTTTATCTTTTTCCCCTTTTAGGCAGTTCCCAAGTCCTGGCCAGCCATCACCCAAAAGCACTTTATTAAATTGGTTTCAGTAACAGTAAGTGGAGACATCATGGAAAATTCATGGTTCCTGGCAGAAAAATCCCAACTTCAAGGGAGTTCTGCTCCTCATCATGTCTGTGTAGGACACTGTGTGGTTCTCAACCATGGAAAGCCACAGACAACCAAATCCAGACAGAGGAGTCCTTCAAGGTTATCAGAACAAACTATTAAGTATGCCTCTCATCTCAGGTCATGGCCTCCCAGTTTGAGGACATTCTGAGGTTCTCAGGGCAGGGGTAGATTGGCTTTTTTTTCCCCACCAAGCGCAACTCTTTTGCAACAATTTTATCACATGTAAATTGCACTCTTGAAAAATCGACCATCTGAAGAGGAAGGAAAGGTACTCTGTGCATTGCCATATAAAATGTTAAACCACAGTGCCTGCATGTGAGGTCTGACCTGTGGGGTGTGCTGAACACGTGTGTTAACGTGACATAGTCCCTAAACCTTTGGCTGTTAGCGCCATGTCTTAACAAGCTAGCGTTGTGGCAGTGATGACCCTGGTAGTGATAAACCCCCTAGAGTGGTCCTGAGTAATCACTTTCCTCCCATTGGTGGCTATTTTTTCATGGATAGAGCATGCAAACTTGAAGCTTTTTTTTTTTTCTATTTATTTTTCTAGATGCCTCTTTTCCTAAGTGCTATTTTCACCTGCCAGGTTCACCTTATAGCAGATTTTTTCCTAACCCTGCACCCCGGCCACCTCCTGGCGAGGCACTAGGTGTAGGCGCCGGCCTTGTGATGCTCTGTGTCCCCAGTAGCTGGAACAGATGCTGGTGGAGTGAGGGTTAAGACTTCTCAGACAGAGCTCCACACCCTGCCCCCATTCGGATGCAAATATCTTTTGGCATCTTGACAAGAAGGATTAGCACAGGTTGTGTCCTCCTGCAGCCTCCACAAGCCTGTCCCTGTTTGCCTAAGGCCTGGAGTTTGGCTTCCCCTCATTGTTTGTTTTCTGAAACCCCCAATCTCTGCAGCTCTTGAATGCCTCCTTTGTCCAGACATGCTGCCAGAAACCTGAGTCTGTTTGCAGGGCTAGGCTCTATGTCCCTAGGAATTCAAGTAATCGCTTAATAGCCTCTGGCCTCCATGGAGCACCCTCTAACAAGGGCTTAGTGAGCTGCAAAGCACATAGGTGGAGAGGAGCAACTTAGCTCGGGACTGCCACAGTACTGCCTTCCCAAGTCAGGTCGTTTCCCAGCCTGCATGTTACTGAGAACTGAGGCTTTATCCATTCCCCTGCCCTGCTTCCATCTTTGCCCTGAGATTTGACACAAAGAAGTGAACACCAACAGCATCTGATCTTCCAGTAAAGCTAGGGAGGCAGCACTAAACTTCTCGATATGTGTAAACATTTAAACACATACACAATGCACTTTCATTCCTGGCATTTTTTTACAAGTTAGTTGTTTCGGCTTCAGTTTTGGTTGTCTCCCAGTAGGTCCAATACTAGTCAAGATACTTCTTCAGTGTTATGTAATTCTTCCCAGTGAAATTTGAAGGCTGCTTGACATGGTAGCGCCTGCCTGTAATCCCAGGATTTGGGAGGCTGAAGCATGAATGTCACAAGTTTGAGGCTAGAGGCAGCTTGCGTAATTTAGTGAGACCCTGTCTCAAGATAAAAAGTGAAAAGGGGGCTGAGGTGCAGCTCAGTGGTACAGCGCTTACAAAGCATGCCTGAGGCCCTGGGTTCAACCCCCAATTACCACACAAAAAACTTGTTTTTTAAAAAAGAAAGAAATTTGAAGTGTTACACATTCTCATTTTAGGAAAGAAATCGACTTAGTGAGATAAAGCAATCCAAGCTCAGTTCCCTTGTCCCACTTCATAACCTAAAGTGAAGGAGTGATATGTAAACATGGTAGTCAGAGACTTTAAGTCCAGATTAGATACTGTAGTCTAAGCATTTTATGGTATTTGATTGAATGAGTTGATACTCAAAAGTATACATCCATGTGGTATTTAAAGAGCAATTTGGTTCTCTATGGGTTCTGATATTGTGTCATAGCCTTAACTTTTTTCAAATTGCCTGTACTTTCATTACTATTAAAGTGCAGTGCCTATTTAAGCTTCTTTTCTTTTCATAGTTCATATTACTGACACCATATTTTCTTCTTTTTAGGAAAGTATGCCTCAGACGCCTCCTTTTTCAGCAATGTTTGACAGCAGTGGCTATAACCGAAACCTCTACCAGTCTGCAGAGGACAGCTGTGGAGGATTGTATTACCATGACAACAACCTCCTTTCTGGGTCTCTGGAAGCACTTATCCAGCACTTAGTACCTAATGTGGATTACTATCCAGATGTAGGTATTCATGTTTCTCTGAATCCCATTCTTAGTATTGAGCAGAAAGTATAATACACTGTTCAAGGATCATAATACTGTGGAATTATATCTGAGTTGCTACATAGTTCTCTAATTAGAAATTGCATATTGATTATCGAATGCTTTGAGATCAAATTGGGTCCACATCAGTTTCTTTTTCAGGTCAGTACCACATTGTAGGCAGTCTGATGCCATCTGAGTGAAGTATCTGTAGGGTTGATCTATGTATACACCTTGGTCTTTAAATATAAATTCCAGAGAACATCAGATGCTCCTAGGGTATGATATTTAATGCCTTTTTTATTCCAAGATCACCGCTATGCTGAGAAAAGTAGATTTAGCTAAGGAAAGTACACGACTGATAGAAGATTTATATTCAAATGCAATGATTTATAGATTAGACACCAGGTAATTTTTTTTTAACCTTGATAGCCTACGTTTGTATGGGTGGTACTTTCTAATCTAGGAAATTCATCATTTATTATCTCAATTATTGTAGTAATTCCCAGAGCGTAGAGGGGAGAAAAATGAAATTCGAAGTGTTGAGTGTTCGCTTGTGATCCTACTTTTAGCATCAGTAATCAAACATAGAATTTTCTCTCTGGGCCAGGTGATACTTCCCCCTTCTCTTGGGCTACAGCTATCTTGATGGAGTTGAGTTTAGTAGAACAATGAGATTTACTAAGCAGCTGGTTAGTGATGTATTTTTCATGAAAATACCTACAGACCACATTCATTAGCTTTTATAAATATAATAATAACCTTGGTGTGCAAAGAAGAGTTTGTACTTGCCATGCTGTTTCACCATAATGTTTCTTACTGAGTTATCTCTGTGACTTGTTACATAGCATTTTCAAATATGTTGCCACACGGGGAAAACTTGTAATCAAAAGTAAAAGGAATCCCTTGTTCAGCCCTGAAAGTGTTTATGAGCTACTAAAGGTGGGGGGGAGCAATCCATGGAATTTAATATCTCTTTTCATTGGGAATCTGAAACTATTATAACAAATAAGTACTACTTCATTACTGCCTTCTTGGTAGACAATGTGGTTAAAGAAAAGTATATAGTGTTGTATTGTGCTTTATCAAATTGCTTAGCCCTTGAGCAAGTAAATAGTTTCCTTGAAAGCCTGCCTTTGAATATTCTGACACAAATGCTTCAGTGTACCACACTGAACACACTGCAGAATTCTTGAGCTGAGTGTGGGTAGGGTTGGGCGGGTTTTTTGTTTCTTTGGATTTGTTGTTCTCATTGAGTTACCATAATATTTGGACATATAACCAGCTTCTGTATGGGTGGTGTATTGAAGTTAGATTTATCTTTCTGAACTGAACTTCATTCTTCTTTACTACTGTGAGTTATGTGTCCTGGCTCCTGAGGATAGATGTGAAATGTTCTTTGAATAATTTTAGGAGCCAACTTATCCAGTACTTCTGTTATTCTTAGTACAGCTAAAAGGAAAAGATATATCCAAAGATAGGGGAGAAATCTACCTTATGCTGTTTTACTAGTGGTAGGTATTACTTTTGAAACTGTAGCGTATTACTTAAATCAAGAGAATTTCATGAAATAAGATGTATAATATGTAGGAAAGATTAATACACAGAGAGAGTGTAACGGTGACTTTTTTCTCTCACCACAGAGAACGTACATATTTACCTTCCTACTGAGTTCTCGGTTATTTATGCATCCGTATGAGCTAATGGCCAAAGTTTGCCACTTATGTGTTGAACACCAGAGAGTAAGTGATCCTGATGGTGACAAGGTAATGAAACATTTTGCATTTTACATATTTTAAAAATTAGGTATGCTAACTCTAAGGCTTAGATTTTGTGAAGCTGTTTTCCTTAAATAAATCCTAGCTTATCCACAGGCTGAAACACATAAATGGCATCATGGCCATGCATGGGGAATTTGGAACAGCATAAAGAACACAGTGTATGTGGACATGTGTGGTGATGCACACCTGTAGTTGTAGTACTCAGAAGGAGGAGGCAGAAAGATCTTGAGATTGAGGCCAGCCTGGGCTACATAGTGAGACCAAGTCTCAAAAGAACACAGTATAAATCGAATGCCAGGATCTATGGATATCACCTTAAGTTAGTTGCATTTGGCATTGATGATGGAGAGGGACTAGAGCTGTTTTGACCCTAAAGACTTTGCAAAGAAGTTAATCATTAACACTGTACTTATTTATTTGATGTAGTCCACAGTAATAGATACCACTGAATTAGATTTTTTTTTCTCCCTAGAACCAGATGAGAAAGATTGCACCTAAAATTCTTCAACTCTTGACAGAATGGACAGAAACATTTCCTTATGATTTTCGAGATGAAAGAATGATGAGAAACTTAAAAGATCTGGCTCACAGAATAGCCAGTGGTGAAGAGGTTGGTAACTTGAATTTGGGACAGCTGTTGGAATTCCCAGGCTTAGCCTGGATGGGAAAGGGTGCTGAATTATGCTTCAGAACCTCAGTGCTGCTTTTCTGTTTTGCCTTTGGGCCAGCCCTCTACATAGCATATTGACTTTTTTGGTATATCAAATGGATAGTATTATTCCTTCCCACTTAAAAGGAATATGATCTAGAGTTTTATGTGATTAATTGGAGGTATATTCCTGTCAAATCATGCATGGAATTCATGCTGCAAGTGTGTTTTGATTTTACTTTACCCATATCTTTCGCCCTACCATAAAGGTTTTATCCAGGTAGCTCAATAATAAATAGCATATTGTTGTTGTTGTTAGGTGCTATGGAGTCCAGTCTGACTCATAGCAACCGTATGTGCAACAGAATGAAACACTACCCTAAACACATTCCTGGCACTACTGTCAGTTCTTCTCTGCTATTCATAGGGTTTTTCGATGGGTGGTTGTTTCAAGAGTGGGCTGCCAGGTTCTTCTCCTTAGCCTAAAGAACCTGGTATTCGCAGGTGGTCTCCCATCCAAGGGCTTATCAGGCTGACCCCACTTAACTTCCAAGATCAGATGGGATCAGAAACCACAATAGTACAGCTGAAGGCAAATAGCATATTAATAAGCATTAATACAAATAAGTAAAGGGCATATTAACATAAAAGTTGATAAGTAGCATATTAATAAATCATAAACATAAATAGTCTGGAACATGAAAAGGAGAAAAACAGTATGCCAATATTGGGAGCCAAGAGAGTTGGAAAGAATTTCTGTGGTTTGTATTTTAAGTTCCAGATAGAAAGGAAATGTAGTTGTATAATTTTCTTTTTTTGTTATTGTTTAATTTTCATATAGCGTAGTAAGGTTTATTATGAGATTTCCATAGTTATTTCATATGTTTTGCACTTGTTCTCTCCCTTATTACCCCTTCATGTTGCCCCACCTCCTGCTCCCACTAATCCTTTCTCTGCTCCAGATAAGTCCTCTTGTATTTTCCAATCTTAGAAATATATAATTACTATATGATTATATAATTTGCATTGTCTTGGGGAGAAGCATACGGATTCTTCAGAGTAGTAAATGAGAAATTTAAAAGCTTGGGGTTAGGACTGCAGCTCAGGGGTAGAGTACTTGCCTAGTATGCACAAGACCCTGAATTTGATCTCCAGCTCTGCAAAAATAAGGTAAAATAAATAAATCAGTAAACAAAACAAAACTTTCTTATTGGGAATTTTGTATAGTAGGCATAGAATGAGATGTTCTTTATATTACTCTTTATAGTGTTTATAACAAATACTGCTTAGTAAACAGAGATCACATATTGTTGTGTAAATTAGTGAAGGTAATTCTTGAGGTAGAGGGTGAATACAGAGAACAATCCAAGTCTTCTGGTGCCAGGAAGTTGATTCACGGCTAGGACCTAGAATAGGTGGAGATTGAAAGTAATCTCTTAGATAATTTTCCATAAATAGCACTTCCCTCAATTGAGCCTTTGATAGGAGCTAACTGGCTGTGACAGATTCAAGGTATCCTTTCTGAAACAGGCCTGGAGGGCTGGTTTTATGTGTTGAAGCATGATGGGCAGGGGCATCTTTGTGATTTCTGTGTTGCTGGTAAATTTCTGGGAGCAAATTACTTCAGCGCAGATACAAGATTTTCACATAGAAAAAGGTACATGAAGCATTTGGCAATTGCAGTGAAGTCTTATTTCATTTGTCTGATAATACATTTTCCCATCACGCATACCCTTCCTGGAGAACTCATCTTTTGGTGGCATGCTGCATAGATAACAAGACACTGATCTAGTCTTATTCTTGTAAATACATTTTGATTCCATTTCCAAAACTTTAAAAGAAATCAGAGCAAAATTATATAAAAGTAGCACTTGAAAAAATTGTATGTGACTTTCTGGGTGATGCTCTATGCAGGTAACTAGAATTAACTCATGGGAGACATGAGGGAGATCATTTTTATCTGTGACCAGGTGAGGTCTGGTCTTTTTTTTTAATTTAACTTTTAATTGGTAACTGGGGTCAAAATAGACCTATAATTAACCTAGTTAACATAATCAATAACTAAATCTATAATTAAGCCTTAAAAACAAATATCTTAAATAAAAAAAGGTTTTTTTGGTTTAGGGTCATGGATGACCCCATGATACTGATTACATCACTAAATTTGATGATATCAGTAAAAGGTCTATTTTGACCTCATGATACCAGTTATTTCAGCAAGATCAAGCCATTTCAGAGTTGAGTAGAACTGAGAGAAGGACCACAAAGACTTCTGACCCTGGCTTCTTGTCAGCATTCCTGTGTTAGTAACACATTCATGATAGACTTTGGGAAGTGCAGCTGGCTTTGAGCCTGAAAAGAGAAGATGAAAAGATAAAGCCAAGTCTAACTGAGAAATTGACTAAAATAGGAGTTGAGTAGAGAGGTGTGATCAGCCTTGATCAGCCTGGGTTTCACAGGAAGTTGCTGTTTCTTAGTGGCTTTTATCCAGGGTTTAGAAATGGCTTCCACAGTTAACAGGTGGTTGATCTGAGTGTGCTCTAGTAAGTCTCCTAAATTCCTTGCTCCTTTCTCATCTCTATACATCATGGAGTTAACTGCCCTGTGTTAATGTCCTTTCCAGCTCTAAAATTGTTTGGTGGATGCTCTTTTTGCACTTCTTTGCTGGGCAGGCTCCTTATCTTATGTGCTTAAGTATTTCTTTTCAGAGAGACCTTTCCCCACAACTCCACCTGAGATCACACCACACATTCTTCCCATTCTGGGCTTTCACATCCTTCTCTTTCATAGCATTTTCTAGTGCTCTCTGATTCATAATTTCTTGCTATTATTATTACTATTATCATTATTATTATTCCCATTGGGCTCTATGCTGTGCCCTCTTTGCTCACCCTTGGTATCCTTAACTCCTAAGTGCCTGGCATATAACAGACTTTTAGTAGTGTTTGAATGAATGAATGAATGAATGAACGGACATATCAATTACTAAAATAGGAAAGCATTATTTCCCTCCCCTGGAAGGAGAATGGGTTTGAGTTGTGACTTGTTGCTTCTTGCTTCTGACTTCAGAGATTTTTTTTGGGCAGTTAGTGAATCCAGGTGTGCCCTATATATAATTTAGTCAGGTTCTTCTGAATCTTCCAGGACAGTTCCACATAATTTGGTTTAATATGTTTCTCCCCTGGGGAACTGCCCAAAATGAAGTGGTTTATTAGGACTTGCCTGCAAGAAACATGAAATGAAGCCAATGATTGAATTATATGACAAATGATATAGTAAGTAAAATGCAATTTTCTCTTCCTTAAGGGGCTGGTCTTTATAATAACAACTTCTATCTTTATTTGCCAGGTAATTACTATTGCTGCCATTTGAAGTTATAAAAAAGAATAAGTACATATTTAGCAATTCATGACTCATTGAGGAAGCATGCTTAACAAAGCTTGATTTCTCAAATGGAATCAGAAAGAAGCAGGAAACTTAAAAGAGGTCATAGATGTTTTCTCTCTCCCTCCATCTCTCTCTGTCTTATACAAGTGCACACGCGCGTGCGCGCGCACACACACACACACACACACAAATGCAGAGTTCTTTCAATTTTTCTCTCATTCTCTATTGTGTACATTTTTCTGTTATATTTTGTTTCTGCTTTTTGCTTACTAGTAACCTAACTATACAATTTTTCTACCACTTCTCTAAGAAAAGCTCTGTGTTTTAAAATACACAATAAAAATCTGTCACCAGATACGCTCACAGAGCATGGGTTCTCACATGTTGCTATGTGTCAGAATCACCTGAGGAGGATTTACATCATGTTACCCAGACTGTACCTCAACCCAGTTCAGTCGGAATCCCAGGGTGGAACGCAGGCTGCACACTGTCCCCATGCAGCTGTTTCATGTGCTCAACTGCTTCTTAACTGGTACCTTCAGGTGGTGAAGAGACCTGAAAAGACATGGTCATTTCTAACTAAAGTATTTTGTGTGGGGACCCTGAGAAAGGAGGGCTGAAAGGCTGCAAGACATAGGAATAACTCACATGGAATAGCTGCTGAAATGTCAGATAATGGATATTCTTTAATGAGTTGTTTGTGGCTTTTCTGAGTGAAAAGAATTTCTTAACACATGTCTCATACCTATGTTATCAAAAAAAATCCTATCATGTGGGTTTTAAAATGTTTTATTTTTAATCAAGTAGTATAGGAATTCATTGTGATTGTTAAAAAAATTTTTTTACACAAACCAAAAGTACTCAAAAGTTTCACCAATTCTGCTTCTCTGTTAAAAGTAACAACTGTTGTCGAGAGGACTTCAAACTCACAAAAAATTGGATTCAGGTTCGGGTTTGGGTTCAGCTGAGGTTCTGGTTTAAAATTTTAATCCTGTGTATTGATAGAAAATTAAGTATTTTTCAATTTTCTTTTTCTCTCTCTCTCTCTTTTTTTTTTTTTTTTTTTTTTTTGGTACTGGGGGTTGAACCCAGGGACTCGTGCTTGCATGCTCTCTGCAAGTATTGGTCCACTGAACTGCAACCCCAGCCCATTTTTTTTATTTTTTGAGACAGGGTCTAGGTTATGCAGACTGCCTCTGGTCTTGAACTTGCATTCCTCCTGCCTCTGCCTCCCCAGTCACTGGGATTACAGGTGTATGCCACTGCACCCAGTTTAATTTTTTTCCCAATTTTTAAATAAATAATGATACAAAACCAAAACAACACCCCCTGGACAAAAAACCAAAACAATAAAAGCTAAATCTGAACTCCATTTTTCACTGAGTTTGAGTTCAGAAAAAAATTTTAAATGCTTGAACTGAAACAGGTTCAGGATTCGGGTTCAAGTTTGGTTCTAAGCCTTGATATCTACCCATAAGATTTCAATCTGAACCCAAACCGAACCTGAATGGCCTAAATTTTAACCTATTGAATTTGTACCCAAATGCAAACCCAGCTTTTTGTGGGTTTGAAGCCCTGCTTGTCAATTTTGTGTGCTTCCTTCCAAAGCTCCTTCTCTGTGTATGTGTTCATCCACAGCTGCACACATCCACAGAAGTAGTGTGTGGGGGGACGTGTTTACCTTGTGTTCTTCACCCTGTTTTTTCCACTCAGCAATGTGTCTTAGGTACTTTCCATGTCAGCACAGATAGCTGGATCCTCTTTCACATGCTGCACAGTAGTCTAAAATGTAGTCAGGTTTTAGTTTTTCTTTTTTAAAAACAATTCTGAGAGAAAGAAACAAGTAAGTTTTTTTCTGCAGAAAATTAAGGATTTTTCTCAGAAAGATTTAAAGAATAGAAATTCCTTATTCACACCAAGTATATTTAGTAGAGTAGTAATGCTGTGACAGTTGTGGATTGCTCTTCTGAATAGGCTTTAGTGACTGAAGTTGCAAATTTATAATGTATTTTCTACTCAGGATGTACATGCTGTAACTAAAATATTTCAAAAAGTTGTTTATTTGTCATAAGTGATACATTGGGTAATATTTGTATAATTTTAACAAGTAGTGTTTACTTTCATATAGGCCTTTATGATGACATTTGGGACAGAGGACTGAGGAAAACTTAATTTCATAAAGTTATAATGTAACTCATTGTTACAAAAGTAGAAGAGATGGGGGAAACAGGGATGAGGATTTTAAAATAACCAATAATTCAGCCTAAATAGCTTGGAATGCCAAAGAAAGAGGCATTCTCTTCGAGTAACAAGGACATTACCAAATACATAACACCTTCTAAATTGATAGATAACCTTAATGCTGATAAGTTTTTTGAACACTTAGATATCTCATCATTTTAGAGTGGTCTTTCAATCAGAGAAAAAAATAAAGGTTATTTCATGGGCCATTCTTTCATTGGACTCTGTACTGACAAGCAGAGGAGAAGAAAAGAAAAAGAAGGCTGTGAATGCTTTGTCTTTGCCCATGTAAGAATTAACCATTTCCAGAAATGTTGTAATTTCCCTTACATGCAAATATCTCTAGGTTTTTACAATATACTCTGTTAATCCAAATTACTTTTGTTAAAAAAGTACAGTTCTTATGCTTGTAGATAGATGCCACTTAATTTTCAGGTAGTTGATTTCAGCATATGATATTATGGTACCTTTTAAAAAGGCAGCAAATTATAAACATAGGCTTTCCTATAGATATGTACATTCATTAGTGACATCCTCCTTTGCAGCTGTTAACCTAAGGACCCAGTTAGCATTGAGTCAGCCTATGTGTTTTTCTCTGACATGGGCATCATAATTTACCTATAAGAATAATTGTTGGCAGTTTTTGTTGAGAAAAGGAAGACAAAAACAACTCCATAACTTGTGATAAGTATACCAAGGAGACTGGTTGATTAGAAAGTTATTTCTTTGGTTTAACAAGTGTTATAAAATTCAAGAAGTTGACCTTTATCCACAATACAGGCAATGTTCTTTAAACATTGTAGCTACAGCATAATGAAATAGTCAACAAGGTCACATCTGGTAGTAGCATTATGGAGAGAACTGCCATGTGGAAGTTTGGTTGGGAACATTAGTACTGACTCACATATGGGAAAGAGATGGACATGAGCCAGGAAGAGGTCAGATACCAAAAATGAATATCTACTTCCATGTTGGGCTGGGATTTAGCTCAGTTAGTAGAGCGCCGCTCTGCAGTCTCTGAGGTCCCGAGTTCGATTCCCAGCACCACAAAAATGGGAGAAGGACGTGGCAATCCACTCCCAAGGCAATCCCGAAACAATCTGCCATTAAAAACCCTATGAAGATCGCTATGAGTCGGACACGACTCAATGGCACAACAACAACTTCCATGTTACATGTGAAAGTTAGGAAGGTGGGTGGGCAGGAGAGTGGAAAGTAATGGGGTCTTCCTGTCAATTAGCATCCATGTCTTTAGTGAGACTGGGAATGATAGGAATGGAGAAATCAAGGAGGTGCTCCTAAATAAAAAGTTAGGGAAAGGGTGCTGTGGCTCAAAATGAATGTAGTAAACCTACATTGATTAAAACCTACTAAAAGTAAACAGGTACATTCATACTAGGGAACATTTAGAGTGCATGGTACTCATTACACTGGATTCCCTTGAAAGTGAATCTGAAATGTCTACAGTGTTTGCAGGGTCTGACCTGCATTGTACTCTTAAGAGCAATCTGAGAAAAGAACTAAACCTTAAAGGTTTGGAAAGACATTTGGTGGGCTTTTAAAGCTGTTAGAGGTATTGGAATCCTCCTGTGAACCAAGTTGATTGTCCATGGTCAAGATGAAATCATGTGAAGATATAGTTCCTGAAGTTGTGTAGTACTGAAAAGGACATGGAGAACAAACAAGACTGTTGTTTTTTGCTTATTCCCTAGCAGACATACCGGAAGAATGTACAGCAAATGATGCAGTGTCTAATCCGGAAACTTGCTGCACTCAGCCAATATGAGGAAGTCCTGGCAAAAATCAGTTCCACATCTACAGATCGGCTCACAGTTCTGAAGACCAAGCCACAGTCCATACAGAGGGATATCATTACTGTCTGCAGTGACCCGTACACATTGGCCCAGCAGCTGACTCACATAGAGCTGGTAAGACTGTTATCATCGTTGCTGTTTGCAACCACAGATCTGGTTTGCCCGTGGCAACGTGACAATATATTTGTTTTTCAGCAATAATGCCATGAAAGACATCAGAATAATCCAGTTGGGAAGTAAGCTACAAATCATGTTACAAAAATGATTTACAAAACATATTTTGTTTAGACATTTTAATGTGAAGGTTTCTGATATTCTGGGAGTTTATTTGCAAATAAGTACTAAACAAGATTGAAAAGCTGACTTTATTGACCTTCCTCATCTTCTGTCTCTAATTAATTTTCCGATAACTTATTCATTCTTCTACTATCTTTTGGAACGTTGACCTAAGCAGAAACTTGTCTCTGTTTAGACCTTAAAGATGATGAAAGTTGTTGTTGTTGTTGTTGTTGTTGTTAGGTGCCGTCGAGTCGGTATCCGACTCATAGCGACCCTCATAGGGTTTTCAATGGCTGACTGTTTCGGGATTGCCTTGGGAGTGGATTGCCAGGTCCTTCTCCCATTTTTGTGGTGCTAGGAATTGAACTCGGGACCTCAGAGACTGCAGCGCAGCGCTCTACCAACTGAGCTAAATCCCAGCCCTGAGGATGATAAAAGTATTTAGGGTTAAAAACTTATTTGATAATCTATGTTAAGAGACAGGGGTAGTGCCAGAAGTCAATGGAGGGAGTTGAGCATCCATTTCTTTTCATTTCCTTTAATACTGTTGACCCTTGTATTTCAGGAGAGGCTCAATTATATTGGACCAGAAGAATTTGTTCAGGCCTTTGTGCAGAAGGACCCTTTGGACAATGACAAGGTAATCACTCTATGCAGTGGTTAGCTCTGAAAGTAGATATGGAATTCATTGTTGTTGTTGTTGTTAGGTGCTGTCGAGTCGGTATCCAACTCATAGCGACCCTCTGTACAACAGGGGAAACACTATTGTCAGTGCTTCTCTGCTGTTCATAGGGTTTTCAATGGCAGATTGATTTTTGGGAGGGGGTTGCCAGGTCCTTCTCCCAAGCCTACAGCTTCTGGTGTTCCCAGGCGGTCTCCCATCCAG